>PVKP010014790.1:0-51999 GCA_004027715.1 Plecturocebus donacophilus
AAATAAATAAATAAATAAATAAATAAATAAATAAATAAATAAAAAGATTTCCATGACTCTTCTTTAACCAAATCAGCAGGCTTTCAAACAAAATGCTGTTTGTTCACCTTGGAACTACCATTCACAAGCCAAGCAGCTCTTGTCAGCTGAGAGCTGTTTATCTGGCACTGAAAAATCTAGCGGCTCTTCACATTGTTAGAGTCAGTCCTAGGAGAAAAAGAGACTCCCTGCTAATGAGTATCTCCTCCTTGCATCCCCAGATAGCATGATCCTATAAAAACCACATTCATTTTATCATGAAACTCTTTGGGGCACTATTGTTTTCATTAGCATAGGGGTAGCTGTAGTTAGCATTCCATACAAAGGCAATAAGTTTCCCTTAAGTGGAAATTCTCTAGTCCAAACTTCCAGTAGTTGTCACTGGAAAAGTGCTCACAGGCATTCACCATAAGCCCCAGTAAACATTCCACAAAGTGCTATCAAATGAAGGATTTGTCCTGACCAGCACTCTAGCTTCCACCCTATATTCTGTAGGCTCAGGCAATCTTATTAGTTCCCATTTAGCATGTCCAATGAACATTTCTCAAAAGGCAGATTTACACGTCTTCAGTTTTACAGTACTAGATAGGGGAAACATCCCTTAATGAGATACTATACCCATTTTCATAGAAAATTTAGATAAAGGAGTCACAACTACCTTACAGAAAGCCCGTTTAAACATCTCAAATTTCATAATCTTATCAATCTTTACATTTTTATGTTCTGGTTCCAGGAACTTTTCTTCTTTACCACCAAACCATTTTACTGTTTCTAGTGTAAAAGGATTTGAGTCCTCAGCATGGAGTTGAGCCAAAAGACTCAAGCCATTTTGTCAATCTTTAACTGAGCTCAACATTGCCCCCGGTAATGTTAGCTTCCTCATTATAATTTTTTCCTTTTGTTTTTTTTTTTTTTTAATTCCTCCAACCTGGAGCCAATGTAGCAAACTGATGTGAAATCTTTTAATGTAGGGGGACCAGCAGGGGCTCCTTTTGTCTCACCCAACCTTTGATAGTGTTGTAAAGACCTTTGCTGTAACTCCATGGATTTTCATTTCATTTCATTTCATAGTAACCATCTAAAGGTTTCCACCAATCTGGGATGAGTCCTTTGACTCCCTTTGGCCTTTCCCTTTTTGTTGTTGTTGTTAATTACTGTAATGTTCTATTGGTATTTATAAGACCCATGAAGGACAGCAAATTTGATAAGGCTTCTCAAACAGTTGTTTCATTCTGCAGGAGTAATGTCATCCAGCGTGCCCATATAGAAGGGGCTCCCTTAACCACAGCTTTTACCATGATCTCGATAATAGGCATGTTCAGTGGAAACATATCTTGGTTATCATAAAGCCAGTCCCACATGGCTTGCATAAGAGGAATATCAGGGGCTTCATCTGGGATGCTCCACTTGGTATTTTATAGATATAGTTGGGAAATCTACTTCTCAGTGCAAACAGACCTTACAGTGGCATTCATCCAGTCCACTGTGTTGGTGATTCTCTCACAAATAACCTGGTCTGCATCTGGATCACATTTAATCATCAGTGATTGTCTAATAGTGAGCTATGGATTCTGTATCAACCCAAACATGCTGTTTCATTCTGTAACATTTAAAATTAAAGATACTGCCCTTAAAGTAGTTATTTTTACATTGTATTACAGTAAAGGTTTCTTGGCGGGGCGCGGTGGCTCACACCTATAATCCCAGGACTTTGGGAGGCCGAGGCGGGTGGATCACGAGGTCAAGAAATCGAGACCATCCTGGTCAACATGGTGAAACCCTGTCTCTAATAAAAATACAAAGATTAGCTGGGCATGGTGGCGTGCACCTGTAGTCCCAGCTACTCGGGAGGCTGAGGCAGGAGAATTGCTTGAACTCACGAGGCGGAGGTTGCGGTGAGCCGAGATGGCGCCATTGCACTCCAGCCTAGGTAACAAGAGAGAAACTCCGTCTCAAAAAAAAAAAAAAAGTTAAGGTTTCTCAGGAAGCTGATGATATCAATCTACAAAATAGCACAGTTTCTTTACATTATACTCTATGGTTTTAATAGTTCTTTGGTTTTGCTCTTCCCTCACATTAACTATCTTCTTTGTAACCATGGGTCTTAGCATTACTTTCTGTTGCCCTTGGATAATTGTGCCCTTGGGGTGCAGCTTTCAGGCTGGTGGCATAAGCTCAGACTGACTTAAATCTGACCTCTGTCTAGCATCAAGGTCCAACTCAGCATTATTTTATTTTTTGAGATGGAGTTTCACTCTTGTTGCTCAGGCTGTAGTGTAATAGTGTGATCTTGGCTCACCACAAGCTCGGCCTCCTGGATTCAAGCGATTCTCCCACCTCAGCCTCCCAAGTAGCTGGGATTACAGGCATATGCCACCACACACAGCTAATTTTGTATTTTTATTAGAGATGGGGTTTCTCCATTTTGGTCAGGATGGTCTCGAACTCCCGACCTCAGGTAATCCATCCACCTCTGCCTCTCAAAGTGCTGGGATTACAGGAGCGAACCACCATGCTCACCCTCAACATTATACTTTAATTTCATTTTATCTTATACAGATAACAATAACTGAGGAGTCAAAGTTTCTAACTTCCTGCCTTTTAATTTTCTCTTTATTCATTTAGTTTTGTCTGTATATATATATGCATATATATATAATTTTATTTATTTATTTTTTGAGATGGAGTCTTGCTCTGTCTCTCAGGCTGGAGTGCAGTGGTACAATTTTGGCTCACTGCAACCTCCGCCTCCTGGGTTCAAGTGATTCTCTTACCTCAGCCTTGCAAGTAGCTGGGATTACAGATGTATGCCACCATGCCTGACTAATTTTTGTATTTTTAGTAGAGTTGGGGTTTTGCCATGTTGGCCAGGCTGGTGTTGAACTTCTGACTTCAGGTGATCCACCCGCCTTGGCCTCCTGAAGTGCTAGGATTACAGGCGTGAGCCATCACACCCACACCCGACTGTCTGTATCTTTTTTTTATTTTTTATATTTTGTTATTATTTTTAATTATATTTTTCTTTTTTTCCCCTGACCAGGAATCAAACCTGTGCCATGGCAGTGAGAGTGTCGAATCCTAACCACTAGACCACCAGGGATTTTTTTTTGAGCTAGAGTCTCTCACTGTCACCCCCCCGGGCTGGAGTGCCATGGCACGATCTCAGCTCACTGCAACTTCCATCTCCCAGGTTCACTTGATTCTCCTGCCTCAGCCTCCTGAGTAGCTGAGATTACAGGTGCACACCAGCACACCTGGCTAATATATATATATATATATATATTTTGTATTTTTAGTAAAGACAGGGTTTCACTAGGTTGCCAGACTGGTCTCAAACTCCTGACTTCATGATCTGCCCGCTTTGGCCTCCCAAAGTGCCGAGATTACAGGTGGGAGCTACCACACCTGGCCTATAACTTTCTTTAAACCTCTCTGACTTCCTGGTTCTTTTCACTGTGTTTGTATATAACCATTAAATAATTTTTGAGTTAGACAAAGATTATTTACCTTTTAACAGGAACACATTCTTTTAAAAAATGTTTTCCTATAAATTTATAATTTGGAAATTGTTCAGACATTTAATAAATATCTATTATTTAACATAAATTATATTACAAGTTTATTTATGAGCATTTATTCCATTACATATCCTTGACAAATTTATTTATTTTCAATGGTTTACCTGGATTATTTATGAAAACACTAATAGTCATTATTTAAAGTTATTTCTTGGTTATATATTTTTATAGCCTATAAATTGCAGGTGTTTACCTATGCAAGAAACTTGAGGTTGAATATATAAGTCTATTACCAATAATTCAGAAGTTAGCTCTTTTCATTAAACCAACAGTATTAATTGTCTTATCAAAAATTACACAAGTAAAGATCATTCTATTTGGGGCTATGTTTATGGTTTTATAACCCTTATGTCAAATTTTGATACTTTATAGTATTTGGCAAGTATAAGTATGAAACTGCTTGATCAATAAATGCAAACAAAAATGTTTACAATTCTTAAGACATTTCTAATATTACTTTACCAATAATATATTTGGCTTATTTATAGACAATTTTACCTAAGTCACATGAACTTGAAAAACATTTGAGATTACTACTTAATTAATGAATACTCCTTAACTTTACTCTAATTTGGTACTTTGTGGCCATAACACGTAACAACATACATGCATGTATATATAAACACACACACATACACACTTATACAAAGATATCATAGTTTTTACTTCAGGATTCTAGCAATTATATATTAATACAAACTCATTGGTTTACAAAAAAACTAAAAACAAAAAGAAAACAGTTGGATCCAAACAGTGGTTTTTACCTCAGTAGAAAAGTAACAGCAGATTTAATGCAGGCAGAAAAAAAAATAGAGAAATAGACAACTCAGTAACTGTATAGTTGCAGGTTGACCTTTAGGCTCTGACTTTTTCCTGGATGTAATTTGCTCGTCAGTTTAAAATGTGTACAGCAGACCATAATATGTAACCAGCTGGAGTACTAGAAAAGCTGGAATGCCCTCAAACTTTTCCATTTTACCCACCCACATATTTGCAAGTGGAGGCACCATAAAACCAATAAGTTACAAAAAGAGGATCATTCTCCTTCTCTTTCTTTATTTTTATTTATTTGTGTATTTATTTTGAGATGGTCTTGCTTTGTCACCCAGGCTGGAGTGCAGTGGCATAATTTTGGCTCACTGCAACCTCCGCCTCTTGTGTTCAAGTGATTCTCCTGCCTCAGCCTCCCAAGTTGCTGGGACTACAGGCATGCACCACCACACCTGGCTGATTTTTGTATATTTATTAGAGATGGGGTTTCACCATGTTATCGAGGCTGGTCTTGAACTCCTGACCTCAAGTGATCTTCCTGCCTCAGCCTCCTAAAGTGCTGGGATTACAGGTGTGAGTCACCACGCCCAGACTCTTTCTTCATTCTTAGATTGTTTCTCGCCTCTTTTTCTCAAAAGGAGGACCTGAGCTGTGGTCTAGAGTTGTGTGTTTTGTGTGTGTGTGTGTGTGTGTGTGTGTGTGTATTAATGTGTGCTGATTGTGAATGGGGCTCCACAGTGTTTCACCACTGAGTCATTTCTGCCCTCTTACGTGTCTCAGTTTCTCTCACCAGAGGTCTACCACCTCTAAGAGGGCTCAAAATGGCTAATGATCAGCTCTTATATGCTGGACAAGGCCTTTTTAAACCTATTTTGTTGATTCCTTGTAGGGCCACTTCACGTCATCAGGTGGGTCAACTCTCAGATACTCCCACTCAGCTCCCAGTCACCCAAGAGTGCCATTTGACTGGGAGGAGCTAAATGCCCTTTCTCTTTGGAGCCAAAAAGCTCAGCCTCTCATTTGTCTATGCACATTACAGTTCAGTTCCTCATGCAAATGTGCAGACAAGCCAAATGACCTTAATTTTGGGAGGAAGAAACAATGGAGAAGATTCTTTGAAATGCACCTCTGAACTAGAAACCCAATGAGATACCCAAAAGAGAGGGCGACTCTCTTTGTCTTTAGAAAAAGTCAATGGCGAAAACCCTTTAGAATGAACCTTTAAACTAGAAATAGAATGCTAAACAACAACTTCCCAGAAGAAAGAAACTTGGTCCAGACCCCTTCCTGAAAACTATCCTCAGCCATCCCCTAACTTTGTAGCTCTCACCTGCCATTACACATACCAAAGTCAAATTCTCTCTCAGAACAAGATAATCTCTGGTATCCTCAAAACCCAAAGAGATCAGTTAATGCAATACAAGAAGGCAGAGCTTAAGCCTTAAGAATCTGCTCATGACTCTTGCAACTCCACAGAGAAAGCTAAACACCACAAAAGTGGCATAAATGGCACCTTTATTCTTAGTTCTTTAAGGTGTCTGAGTCATTAGAAGGCCTCTCTAGATTTTTGAGCTTGTATGGAAGATGGCAAAATTGGAAGGGGAATAGGGTGAAAGAAAAGTAATTCAAAGAACATTTTATTTTTTTAAGAAAGGAAGTGAACAGAGAAACCAAGAACATGTTTTTTTCTTTTTTTTTTTCTACAGCTGTGAGAAATTTTACCCAATTCAGAAGGCTTGTTCCCCACAATTTGGAATTCTCATTCTGATCTGACCAAGTTGGGTAGAGTTGGTCATATTCAATGAGAGAGTAACCAAAACAAACAATGTGATTACTGAGTACTCTAATGGTAAGAAGTTAAAACCAGCTGGTTGTCAGTTTTAACTTTTAATCATTAAGGAGAACTTTCAAGACAAAACAAAACAAAACAAAACAAAACAAACAAAAAAACTAAACTACTTATCTAGGAATGGGGCCCATGTACAAGACTGCTCTCTACTATTTTAGAAGCAGGAAAAAACTCAGACTCACAGTCCCTGTTGGAGGTGAGCTGAAACTCCAGAGGGAGTTGCCTGCTTTCCGTTGTTACAGAATCAGGAAAATTCACCTTCTTTGCTGGAAACAAGTACAACTCCAGAAAAGGAGTCATCCAACAATATAAACCCCAGATTTTAATAACCTTTTGTGAGATCAGAGATTCTCTTTAAGAGGGCCTCCAAGGCCAGTAAATTTTTCTCTTGGTTTGAGCAGTATCAATAGCTCAAACTGTTGCCAAGCATGGTTAGATTTGACAAAATCAGGGGAAACTCTACTCAGAGTTCCTTCATGGTTCCCAATTTGTAAAACAAAAGTATCTGGGAGAAGACTCCATCGATTTAGAAGTTTATTTTGCCAAAGTTAAGGACATGCCCATGATACAACCTCAGGACGTCCTAACAACATGTGCACAAGGTGATTGGGCTACAACTGGTTTTATACATTTTAGGGAGACATAAAACATTAATCAATACATCTAAAATGTACCTTGGTTTTGTCTGGAAAGGTGGGACAACTGGAGTTCTGGGCTTTCAGGTGATAGGTGGATTAAAAGATTGTCCGATTGGCAAATGGTTGAAAGAGCTATTATCTAAAGACCTGGAATTAACAGAAAGAAATGTCTGCGTTATAATAAGGGGTTGTGGAGAACAAGGCTTTATCATGTAGATGAAGCCTCCAGATAGCATACTTCAGCGACAATAGATTTTAAATGGTTTTTATTAGACTTAAAGAGTATGTTCTATCAATCTTAAGGTCTCTGTGTTGATGTCAATGCTGGACAGCTGTAAGGCATGTCTTACACACCTCCCTCACTTCCCATTATGACTAAAACTAGTTTATCAGGTTAACTTTGGAATGTCTTCAACCAAGAAGAGGAGTCTGTTTAGATCATTGGGGGGCTTATAATTTTATTTTTGGTTTATACTTTTTGTTTTTTTTTTAATTTGTGTGGGGACATAGTAGGAATACATATATATCTATGAGGTACATAAGATGTTTTCACACGAGCATTAAATGTAAAATAAGCACAGCATGAAGAATGGGGCATCCATTTTCTCAAGCACTTCCCTTTTGAGATGTAAACAATCCAATTATATTCATTAAGTTATTTTAAACTGTACAATTAACTTATTATTGACTATAGTCACCCTGTTGTGTTATCAAATAGTTTTATCCATTTTTTTTAGACAAACAGTTTTATTTGAAAAACAGAGCCAGCCTTCCCACAGACCTGACAATGTCAGCCTCAGTTGTGGGAGGACCAGATTTCTGCAGAGAGAAGAAATGGTTAGGGGTCAGAGGCCAGATCCAGGGGCTAGACCATGCGAGTGGTCACAGTGGGGCGGAGGCCACAGTGCCCATCAGGGCCTGGGTTTCACTGCTGCACTTGGGGCAGTGCACAGTGAGCTGAGGCCCCTGGAGGCTCTGGGTGCCAAATTTCACCCATGGTCATGGTCAAATCTGGGGGTGATGTTCAACCAATGCCAGTGGCCCTAATCACTAGTGGGATGTGTGTGGCCAACACTGCTGGACCTACCTGGGCAGAAAGATGATTACTTTTATTATTATTTTTTGGTACTCACTAATAATTCTCACCCCCCTGCTAGTCCCACACTACACTTTCCAGCCTCTAGTAACCATTATTCTATTTTCTATGTCCATGAGGTCATTTTTTTAATGTTTATATCCCACAAATAAGTAAGAACATGTGATGTTTGTCTTTATGTGCCTGGCTTATTTCACTTAACATAATAATATTCAGTTTTGTCCATGCTGTTGCAAAGGACAGGATCTCATTTTTTTATGGTCGAATAGTACTCCATTGTGTATATGTATCACATTTTCTTTATACATTCATCTACCAATGGACACTTAGGTTGCTTCCAAATCTTAGCTATTTTAAAAAGTACTGCAATAAACATAAGAGTGGAGATGTCCCTTCAATGTATATATTTCTTTTTTGGGGGTATATATCCAGCAGTTGGCATGTTGGATCATATGGTACCTCAAGTTTTAGTTTTTTGAGGAATCTCCAAACTGTTCTTCATAGTGGTTTTACATTTACATTCCAAATGTACATGATGTTGAGCACATTTTCTTTTCCTTTTTTTTTTTTTTTTTTTTTGAGATGGAGTCTCACTCTGTTACCCAGGCTGGAGTGCAGTGATGCAATCTTAACTCACTGCAACCTCTGCTGCCCAGGTTCAAGTGATTCTCCTGCCTCAGCCTCCTGAGTAGCTGGGATTACAGGCACCTGCCACCTCGCCTGGCTAATTTTTCTTTTTGTATTTTTAGTAGAGACAGAGTTTTACCATCTTGGTCAGGCTAGTCTTGAACTCCTGACCTCATGATCCACCCACCTCAGCCTCCCAAAGTGCTGAGTTTACAGATATGAGCCACTATGCCTGGTCTGATGTTGAGCACATTTTCATATGTCTGTTTGCCATTTGTATGTTTTCTTTGAGAAATGTCTATTCAGTTCTTTTTTCCTTTCTTTTCTTTTTTGACAGGGTTTTATGCCTGAGTGCAATAGTATAATTTTGGCTCACTGAAACTTCCATCTCCCTGGCTCAAGCAATTCTCCTGCCTCAGCCTCCCAAGTAGCTGGGAGTACAGGTGCATGCCACCGTGCCTGGCTAATTTTTGTATTTTTTGTAGAGATGGGGTCTCACTATGTTGCCCAGGCTGGTCTCAAACTCCTGAGCTTAAGTGATCTATCTTCTTCCTTTCCGATTTAGATGCTTTTGTATCTTTCTCTTGTTTGATTGCTCTTAGTAGAACTTCAAGTACTATATTGTGGTGAAAATGGGCATTTCTGTAATGTTTAGATCTTAGAGGAAAGCCTTTCAGTTTTTCTCTATTCAGTAGGATACTAGTTATGGGTCTGTCATATATAGCTTTTATTATGTTGACATTTGTTTCTTCTATTCCAAGTTTTTTGAGAGTTTTTAACATAAAGGGATGTTGGATTTTATTAAATATTTTTCAGCACCAGTTAAAATGATCTGATTGGATTGTTTTTATCCTTCATTCTATTGATATGATGTATCACATTGATTGATTTGCATATACTAAACTCTCCTTGCATCCCAGTAATAAATCATACTGGTCATGATCAATTATTTTTCTAATTTATTGTTGAATTCAGTTTGTTAGTATTTTATTGAGAATTTTTGCATTAATATTCATCAGAGATATTAGCCTGCAGTTTTCTTTTTATGATGCGTCTTTGACTGGTTTTGGTATCAGGGTAACTCTGGCCTTGTTGAATGAGTTCGGAAGTATTCCCTTGTACTCTATTTTTTAAAAAATAGTTTGATTCTTTCTTTTGCTGTTTCTTTCTTTCTCCTTTTCTTTTTCTAAAATCTCTTCTCTTTCTTTTTCTTTTTTCTTTCTTTTGCTGTTTCTTTCTTTCTCCTTTTCTCTCTTTTTCTAAAATCTCTTCCTCTTTCTCTCTTTCATTCTTAAAAAAAAAAATAGTTTGAGTAGGATTGGTATTAGTTTTTTAGAAGTTTGGCAGAATTTAGCAACAAAGCCATTGGCTCCTGAGCTTTTCTTTAGTGGAGAGACTTGTTATTATGGCTTCAGTCTTGTTACTTGTTATTGGTCTTTCTAGATCTTGGATTTCTTCCTGTTTTAATCTTGGTAGGTTCTATGTGTCTGGGAATTTGTCTATGTCTTCTAGATTTTCCAATTTATTGGAATACAGTTGCTCATAGTAGCCACTAATGATCTTTTAAATAGCTGCAGTGTCAGTTGTAATGTCTACTTTTTCATTTCTGATTTTATTTATTTGAATCTTATGTTCTTAGTCTGGCTAAAGGTTTATCAATTTTGTTTAACTTTTCAAAAAACCAGCCTTGTGTTTTATTTATCTTCTATATTGTTTTTCCATTTCAATTTCATTTATTTCTGCTATGACCTTTATTATTCCTTTTCTTTTACTAACTTTGTTTTTTTTTTTCCAGTTTTCCATCTCTTTAAGGAGAATTGCTGCATAGTTTACTTGAAGTGTTTTTTAAATGTAGGCACTTTTAGCTATAAACATTCTTCTGAGTATTGCTTTTGCTGTATACCATAAATTCGGATTTGTTCTGTTTCCATTATTATTAGTTTCAAAAAAATTTTTAATTTTCTTCAATAATTTTTCATTTACCCACTGGTTATTGAGAAGCACGTTGTTTAACTTCAATGTATTTGAATAGTTTCCAAATTTTTTCTTATTAATTTCTAGCTTTATTCCATTGTGATCAGAGGAGATGTGTGATATTATTTCCATTTTTGAATGTTTTAAACTTGGTTTGTGACTTAACATATGGCCTATCCTTGAGAATGATCCATGTGCTGAAGAAAAAATTGTGTATTCTGTAGCAATTAAACGAAATGTTCTGTAAACATCTATTAGATGCACTTGGTCTATATTGCAGATTGAGGCTGATGTTTCCTTCTTTATTTTTTCGAAGATCTGTTCATTGCTGAAAGTGAGGTGTTGATGTGTGCTGCTGTTATTGTATTGGGGCCTATCTCTCTTTTTAGCTCTAATAATATTAATATTTGCTTTATATATCTGGGAGATCCAGTGTTGGGTGTATATATATTTAAAATTGTCTTATGCTTTTGATGAGTTGACCCCTTTATCATTATATAGTGACTATCCTTTGCTCTTCTTATAGTTTTTGTCTGGAAATCTATTTTGTCCGATACAAGTATAGATACTACTGCTTTTTTTTGGTTTCCCTTCACATATAATATCTTTTTCCATCCCTTTATTTTAAGTATATGTGCATTTTTTAGGTAAAGTGTGTTACTTGCAGGAAACAGATAAGTGAGTTTTGATTTTTTATCCTTTCAGCCAGTCTGAGTCTTTTGATTGTTGAGTTTAGTTTGTTTACATCCAAAGTTATTATTAATAAGTAAAAACTTAGTTGCGCCATTTTGTTATTTGTTCTCTGGTTGTTTTCTAGTCTCTTAATTTTTTTCCTTCCAACTTCATTTAGTGAAGGTGATTTTCTCTGGTGAAATGATTTAGTTTCTTGCTTTTAATTTTTTTGTGTATTTTTTGTGTGTATCTTGGTTGGAACTTGTGATGAAGCTTGCAAAAACTATCTTGTTACACATTATATTAACCTGATAGCAACTTGACACCATTTACATAAACAGACAAGCAAAAATAAAATTAATAAAAAATATCTTTTTTTTTCTTTTTCTTTTTACTTTTTTAAATTGCATTTTAGGTTTTGGGGGACATGTGAAGAACATGCAAGACTGTTGCATAGGCATACACGTGGCAGTGTGATTGGCTGCCTTCCACCCCATCACCTATATCTGGCATTTCTCCCTATGCTATCTCTCCCCAACTCCTCACCCCCTGCTGTCCCTCCCCATTTGCCCCTGACAGACCCCAGTGTATGTTGCTCTCCTCCCTGTGTCCATGTGTTCTCATTGTTCAACATCCACCTATGAGTGAGAGCATGTGGTGTTTAATTTTGTGTTCTTGTGTCAGTTTGCTGAGAATGATGGTTTCCAGGTTCATCCATGTCCCTACAAAGGACACGAACTCATCGTTTTTTATGGCTGCATAGTATTCCATGGTGTATATGTGCCAAATTTTCCCTGTCCAGTCTATCATCGATGGGCATTTGGATTGGTTCTAGGTCTTTGCTATTATAAACAGTGCTGCAGTGAACATTCGTGTGCATGTGTCCTTATAGTAGAATGATTTATAATCCTTTGGATATATACTCAGTAATGGGATTGCTGGGTCAAATGGAAATTCTATTTCTAGGTCCTTGAGGAATCACCACACTGTCTTCCACAATGGTTGAACTAGTTTACACTCCCACCAACAGTATAAAAGTGTTCCTATTTCTTCACATCCTCTCCAGCATCTGTTGTCTCCAGATTTTTTAACGATCACCATTCTAACTGCCATGAGATTGTATCACAATGTGGTTTTGATTTGCATTTCTCTAATGACCAGTGATGATGAGCATTTTTTCATATGTTTATTGGCTTCATGTATGTCTTCTTTTGTAAAGTGTCTGTTCATATCCTTTGCCCCCTTTTGAATGGGCTTATTTGTTTTTTTTCTTGCAAATCTGTTTTAGTTCTTTGTAGATTCCAGATATTAGCCCTTTGTCAGATGGTTAGCTTGCAAAGATTTTTTTCCCATTCTGTTGGTTGCTGATTCACTCTAATGACTGTTCCTTTTGCTGTGCAGAAGCTGTGGAGTTTGATTAGGTCCCATTTGTCTATTTTGGCTTTTGTTGCCAATGCTTTTGGTGTTTTGGTCATGAAGTCCTTGCCTATGCCTATGTCCTGAATGGTTTTGCCTAGGTTTTCTTCTAGGGGTTTTATGGTGTTAGGTCTTATGTTTAAGTCCTTAATCCATCTGGAGTTAATTTTAGTGCAAGGTGTCAGGAAGGGGTCCAGTTTCTGTTTTCTGCACATGGTTAACTAGTTTTCCCAACACCATTTATTAAACAGGGAATCCTTTCCCCATTGCTTATTTTTGTCAGGTTTGTCAAAGATCAGATGGTTGTAGATGTGTGGCATTGCCTCCGAGGCCTCTGTTCTGTTCCATTGGTCTATATCTCTGTTTTGGTACCAGTATCACACTGTTTTGATTACTGTAGCCTTGTAGTATAGTTTGAAGTCTGGTAGTGTGTTGCCTCCCGCTTTGTTCTTTTTGCTTAGAATTGACTTGACTATGTGAGCTCTCTTTTGGTTCCATATGAAGTTTAAGGTGATTTTTTCCAGTTCTGTGAAGAAGGTCATTGGTAGCTTGATGGGGATAGCATTGAATATGTAAATTACTTTGGGCAGTATGGCCATTTTCACAATATTGATTCTTCCTAACCATGAACATGGAATGTTTCTTCATCTGTTTGTTTCCTCTCTTATTTTATTGAGCAGTGGTTTGTAGTTCTCCTTGAAGAGGTCCTTTACTTTCCTTGTCAGTTGTATTCCTAGGTATTTTATTCTCTTTGTAGCAATTGTGAATGACAGTTCGTTCTTGATTTGGTTCTCTTTAAGTCTGTTATTGTTGTAAAGGAATGCTTGTGATTTTTGCACATTGATTTTGTATGCTTAGACTTTGCTGAAGTTGCTTATCAGTTTCAGGAGATTTTGGGCTGAGACGATGGCGTCTTGTAGATATACAATCATGTCATCTGCAAATAGAGACAATTTGACTTCCTCCTCTCCTATTTTAATATCTTTTATTTCTTTTTCTTGCCTGATTGCTCTGGCTAGAACTTCCAGTACTATATTGAATAGGAGTGGTGAGAGAGGGCATCCTTGTCTAGTGCCGGATTTCAAAGGGAATGCTTCCAGTTTTTGCCCATTCAGTATGATATTGGCTGTTGGTTTGTTGTAAATAGCTTTTATTATTTTGAGACACATTCCATCAATACCTAGTTTATTGAGGGTTTTTAGCATAAAGGGCTGTTGAATTTTGTCAAAGGCCTTCTCTGCATCAACTGAGATAATCGTGGTTTTTGCCTTTAGATCTGTTTATGTGGTGAATTACGTTTATAGACTTCTGTATGTTGAACCAGCCTTGCATCCCCAGGATGAAGTCTACTTGATCACAGTGGATAAGCTTTTTGATGTGCTGTTGCAATCGGTTTGCCAGTATTTGATTGAAGATTTTTGCATCTATGTTCATCATGGATATTGGTCTGAAGTTTTCTTTTCTTGCTCTCTGTCAGGTTTTGGTATGAGGATGATTTTGGTCTCATAAAATGATTTGGGAAGGAGTCCCTCTTTTTGGATTGTTTGGAATAGTTTCAGAAGGAATGGTACCAGCTCCTCTTTGTATGTCTGGTAGAATTCGGCTGTGAACCCATCTGGGCGTGGGCTTTTTTTGGGTACTATGCTTTTAATTGCTGCCTTAACTTCAGACCTTCTTATTGATCTGTTCAGGGTTTCAACTTCTTCCTGGTTTAGGCTTGGGAGGATGCAAGTGTCCAGGAATTTATCCATTTCTTCCAGGTTTACCAGTTTGTGTGCATAGAGTTGTTTGTAATAATCTCTGATGGTTATTTGTATTTCTGTGGAATCTGTGGTGATATCCCATTTATCGTTTTTTATTGCATCTATTTAATTATTCTCTCTTTTCTTTTTTATTAATCTGGCTAGTGGTCTATTTTGTTGATCTTTTCGAAAAACCAGCTCCTGGATTTATTGATTTTTGAAGGGTCTTATGTGTCTCTATCTCCTTAAGTTCTGCTCTGATCTCAGTTATTTCTTGTCTTCTGCTAGGTTTTGAGTTTTTTTATCTTACTCCTCTAGCTCTCTTAATTTTGATGACAGGGTATCAATTTTACATCTTTCCTTTATTCTCATGTGGGAATTTATTGCTATATATTTTCCTCTAGACACTCTTTTAAATGTGTCCCAGAGATTCTTGTACTTGTGTCTTCGTTCTCGTTGGTTTCGAAGAACATCTTTATTTCTACCTTCATTTCATTTTTTGTCCAGTCAACATTCAAGAGCCAGTTGTTCAGTTTCCATGAAGCTGTGTGGTTCTGAGTTAGTTTCTGAATTCCGAGTTCTAACTTAATTGCACTGTGATCTGAGAGACTGTTTCTTATGATTTCTGTTCTTTTGCATTTGCTGAGGAGTGATTTACTTCCAATTATGTGGTCAATTTTAGAGTAGGTGTGATGTGGTGCTGAGAAGAATGTATATTCTGTGGATTTGGGGTGGAGAGTTCTGTAAATGTCTATTAGATTTGCTTGGTCCAGATCTGAGTTCAAGTCTTGGATATCCTTGTTAATTTTCTGTCTGATTGATCTGTCTAATATTGACAATGGGGTGTTAAAGTCTCCCACTATTATTTTGTGGGAGTCTACATCTCTTTGTAAGTCATTAAGAACTTGCTTTATGTATCTGGGTGCTCCTGTATTGGGTACATATATATTTAGGATCGTTAGCTCTTCTTGTTGCATTGATCCTTTTACCATTATGTAATGTCCTTCTTTGTCCCTTTTGATCTTTGCTGATTTAAAGTCTATTTTATCATAGAGTAGGATTGCAACTCCTGCTTTTTTTTTTGCTCTCCATTTGCTTGGTAATGCTTCCTCCATTGCTTTATTTTGAGCCTTTGTGTATCCTTGCACCTGAGATGGGTTTCCTGATACAGCACACCTATGGATTTTGGCTTTTTAACCAGTTTGCCAGTCTGTGTCTTTTGACTGGGGCATTTAGCCCATTTACATTTAGGGTTAATATTGTTATATGTGAATTTGATCCTGCCATTTTGATGCTAGCTGGCTGTTTTGTCCATTAGTTGATGCAGTTTCTTCATTGTGCTGATGCTCTTTACCATTTGGTATGTTTTTGGAGTGGCTGGTACTGGTTGTTCCTTTTTATGTGTAGTGCCTCTTTCAGGAGCTCTTGTAAAGCAGGCCTGGTGGTGGTGAAATCTCTGAGTACTTGCTTGTTCGCAAAGGATTTTATTTTTCCTACACTTATGAAGCTTAGTTTGGCTGGATATGAAATTCTGGGTTGAAAGTTCTTTTCTTCAAGGATGTTTAAAATTGGCCCCCACTCTCTTCTGGCTTGTAGGGTTTCTGCTGAGAGATCTGCTGGGGTCTGCTGGGCTTCCCTTTGTGGGTAACCTGACCTTTCTCACTGGTTGCCCTTAGCATTTTCTCCTTATTTCAACCCTGGTGAATCTGACAATTATGTGCCTTGGGGTTGCTCTTCTTGAGGTATATCTTTGTGGTGTTCACTGTATTTCCTCACTTGAATATTGGCCTATCTTGCTAGGTTTGGAAAGTTTTCCTGGATAATATCTTGAAGAGTATTTTCCAGCTTGGATTCATTCTCTCCATCACATTCAGGTACACCTATCAAACGTTGATTAGGTCTTTTCACATTGTCCCATATTTCTGGGAGACTTTGTTCATTCTTGTTTACCCTTTTTTCTAATCTTGCCTTCTCATTTTATTTCACTGAGTTGATCTTTGACCTCTGATATCCTTTCTTCTGCTTGATCAATTTGGCTATTCAAACTTGTGTATGCTTCTCAAAGTTCTCGTGTTGTTTTCCAGCTTCATCAATTCACTTATATTCCTCTGTAAGTTGTTTATTCTTGTTAGCATTTTGTCAAATCTTTTTTCAAAGTCCTTAGTTTCTTTGCATTGGCTTAGAACATGTTCTTTTAGCTCAGAGAAGTTTCTTATTACCCACCTTCTGAAGCCTGATTCTGTCAATTAATCACATTCCTTCTCCATCCAGCCTTGTTCCCTTGCTGGTGAGGAGTTGTGTTCCCTTGTAGGAGGAGATGCGTTCTGGTTTTGGGTGTTTTCATCCTTTTTGTGCTGGTTTCTTCCCATCTTTGTGGATTTATCCACTTGTCATTCTTGTAGTTGTTGACTTTCAGATTGGGTCTCTGAGTGGATGTCCTTTTTGTTAATGATGAAGTTATTACTTTCTGTTTCTTAGTTTTTCTTCTAACGTTCAGGCCCCTCTGCTGTAAGACTACTGAGGTCCACTCCAGAACCTGCTTGTCTGGGATCACCTGCAGTGGCTTCAGAACAGTAAGGATTGCTGCCAGTTTCTTCTTCTGCTATCTTTGTCCCAGAAGGATACCTGCCAGATGTCAGTCTGAGCTCTCCTTTATGAGGTGACTCTTTGGATATACCAGAGTCAGGGAGCTGTTTGAGGAGACAGTCTGTCCTTTATAGGAGCTCAAGTGCTGAGCTGTGAGCTCCGTTGTTCATTCAGAGCTGCTGGGCAGGCACATTTAAGTCTGCTGCAGCAGAACTCATAAACCCTCTCCTTTTTTTTCCCCAGGTGCTCTGTCCTGGGGAGTTAGGGCTTTATTTATTAGTTTCTATTGTGCCGCCTTTTTTCAGGGCTGCTCTGCCCAGTAAGGAGGCAGCCTAGTGACTGTCTTCCTGCAGAGGCTTTGCTGAGCTGCTGTGGGCTCTGCCCAGCTGCTGTGTGAACTTCCCTGCAGTCTTGTTTATACAGGTATAGTAAGAACTGCCTTGGCAGTGTCGGCCCAACTCTATAATGGTAGATTCTCTCTGTAATGGCGGGCTGCCTCAGCAACGGCGGACTACCTCCATAGTGGTCGACTGCCTCAGTAATAGCAGATGCCCCTCCCCTACAGAGCTGGACCATCCTAGGCTCAGCTGTGCTTGCTGTGAAACTCTCAATCCAGAGCGTTTCAGATTGCTGCGTTTTTGTGGGGGTGGGACCAGCTGAGCCTGATCACCTGGCTCCCTTCCTCAGAGCCCCCCTTTTTTTTTTTAGTTGAATGGGTGAGTCTGTCTCACAGGTGTTCCAGTCGCCTGTGGAAAAGGTGCTGGGATCTGTTTGATTTCCCGTGTGGCAACCCACTGTGCTGGCTGAAACAGCTGCACTGAGATTTGTGGCACTTTTTTGCCTGGGAATCTCCTGGCCTGGCTCCATCTCAGTCCACTTTTTTTATCAGTTCAATGGGTGACTCTGCCTCCCAGGAGCTCCAATTGCCAGCTAAAATGGCGCCTGGACCCACATCTTTTGTGCAGAGAACCACCGCGCTGGGGCACTGGGGTGCTGGCCAAAACAGCCTCGCCAGCCAAAACAGCCACACTGGCAACCCATGGGGCTCCTCTGCCTGGGAATCTCTTGGACTGTGGGCAATAAAAATCCATCTGGAAATGCAGTGTCCACTCGCCCCCAGCACTTTCACTGTGAGCTGCAATCCTGAGCTTCTCCTAATTGGCTATCTTGAATCTGTTCTCCCAATAAAAAATATCTTTAACTTTGTCCCTGCCTTTTCAATATTTTTGTTATTTCAATTTATGTCTTATTATACTGTCTATGGTTTCAAAAGCTGGAGTTATTATTTTCTATTGGTTTATTCTTTCGTCTTTTTAGTTAGGGTAAGAGTAGTTTACACACCACAGTTATAGTGTTGTCATGTGCTGTTTGGTTTTCTGTTCCCCTGTTAGTTTGTTGAGGATAATGGCTTCCAACTGCATCCATGTTGCTGCAAAGGACATGATCTCATTTCCTTTTATAGAAGTATTTTAAGGTATGTATGTACCACTTTTTCTCTATCTAGTCTATCATTGATGGGCATTTAAGTTAATTCCATGTCTTTGCTATTGTGAATAGTGCTGCAATGAACATACATGTCCATGTATACTTATAAGAGAATTATTTATATTCCTTTGGGTATATACTCAATAATGAGATTGCTGGGTCAAATAGTATTTCTGCCTCTAGGTCTTTGAGGAATTGCCACACTGTCTTCCAACTGACATAGATGGCATCTTATGTAGTTTTGATTTGCATTTCTCTAATGATAAATGATGTTGAGTTTTTTTATCATATGCCTGTTGGTCACATAAATGACTGCTTTTGGGAAGTGTCTGTTCATTTCATTTCCCACTTTTTAATGGGATCGTTTGTTTTTTTCTTGTAAATTTGTTTATGTTCTTTGTAGACCTTTGACAGGTGGATAGATTGCAAAAATTTTCTCCCATTCTGTAGGTTATCTGTTCATTCTAATGATAGTTTATTTTACTGTGCAATATATTTAGTTTAATTAGATCCCATTTGTCAATTTTTGCTGTTGCTGCTACTGCTTTTGGCATTTTTGTTACAAAATCTTTGTTTGTGCCTAGGTCCTGAATGACATTGCCTAGATTTTCTTCTAGGGTTTTTATAGTTTTAGGTTTTACATTTAAGTCTTTAATCTATCTTGAGTTACTTTTTGTATAAGGTAAGAAAGGGGTCCAGTTTCAATTCTCTGCATATGGCTTGGCAGTTCTTCCAGCATCATTTATTAAATAAAGATTATTTTCCCCATTGCTTGTTTATATCAGATTTGTCAAAGATCAGATGGTTGTAGGTGTGTAGTATTATTTCTGAGTTCTCCATTCTGTACCATTGATCTATGTGTGTATTTTTGTACCAGCACTATGCTGTTTGGATTACTATAGCCTTGTAGTATAGTTTGAAGTCAGGTAGTGTGATTACTCAAGTTTTTTCTTTTTCCTTAGGATTGTCTTCACTATTTGGGCTTTTTTTGGTTCCATATGAATTTTAAAGTAGTTTTTTTCCCTAATTTTGTGAAGATTGTCAATGGTAGTTTAATGGGACTATTCAATTAATAGCATTGAATCTATAAATTGCTTTGGGTAGTCTTACCATTTTCATGATATTGATTCTTTCTATCCACGAACATGAAATTTATTTCCATTTGTTTGTGTCCTCTCTGATATTTTTGAGCAGTGGTTTTTGGTTCTCCTTGAAGATGTCTTTTACTTTCCTTATTTCTAGATATTTTATTGTTTTTGTAGCAATTGTGAATGGGCATTCATTCATGATTTGGTTCTCTGCTTTCCTGTTGTTGGTGTATAGAAATGCTGGTGAATTTTGAACATTGATTTTGTAACCTGAGACTTTGCTGAATTTGCTTATTAGCTTAGGAAGCTTTTGCGTGGAGACAGGTTTTCTAGATATAGAATCATGTCATCTATGAACAAAGATAATTTGTCTTCCTCTTTTCCTATTTGAATACCCTTTATTTATTTCTCTTGCCTGATTGCCCTGGCCAGAACTTACAATCCTATGTCGAATAGGAGTGGTGAGAAGACATTCTTGTCTTGTGCCAGTTTTTAAGGCTAATACTTCTAGTTTTTACCTATTCAGTATGATATTGGCTGTAGATTTGCCATATATAGCTCTTATTATTTTTAGGTATGCTTTTTCAATATGTGGTTGATTGAAAGGTTTTAACATGAAGGGATGTTGAATTTTATCGAAGACCTTTTCTGCATCTATTGAGATAATCATGTGGTTTTTGTCTTTAGTTCTGTTTTTGTGATGAATCATATTTATTGATTTGCATATGTTGTACCAACCTTGCATCCCAGGAATGAAGCCAAATTGATTGTGGTTTATAAGCTTTTTGATGTGCTGCTGGATTTGATTTGCCAGTATTTTATTGACAAATTTTTCATCAATATTTATCAAAGATATTGGCCTGAAGCTTTCTTTTTTTGTTGTATTTCTGCCAGATTTTGGTATTAGGATGCTGCCAGCATCATAGAATGAGTTAAGGAGGAGTCCCTTCTTTTCAATTTTTGGGAATAGTTTCAGTAGAAACGGTACCAGCTATTCTTTGTATCTCTGATATAATTTAGCTGTGTGATTCATAAAAAGTAGAAAACATAAAGCTAGATGTGATGTTAGAAATGATCTAATTGAAGGGGTGCAGTGGCTCACACCTGTAATCCTAGCCCTTTTGGGAGGCTGAGATGGGTGGACTACTTGAAGTCAGGAGTTTGAGACCAACCTGGACAACATGGTGAAACCCCATCTCTATTAAAAGTACAAAAACTAGCCCAGCATGGTGACACATGCCTGTAGTCCCAGCTACTCAGGAGGCTGAGGCAGGAGACTCACTTGAATCCAGGGAGTTGGAGGTTGCAGTCAGCCTAGATTGCACCACTACACTCCTGCCTCAGTGCCACAGTGAGAGTCTGTCTCAAAAAAGCAAACAACAAACAAATAAAAAAATAAACGATCTAATCCAAACTCCTCATATTTTACAGATGAAGATGAGGTCAAAATTCTTAAGTGCTCAAAATCACACATGTAATTATGAACAGTGGCAGAACCTAGACAAACTAGGTGTCTTGGCTATGCAAAGTTAATTCAATAAATACATTTTTACTTTTGTCAGTAATTACTGATTTTGTAGGTCTTGCTCTAAAAATAGTTAAATACTATACTGTGAAGCAATAGAAATATAGATTATAAACTTCTGAACAGCTATGACCAATACTAACCTGTTCTATATAGTAATATTTTAAACATGTAGAATAGCTCAAATGTGCACAAAAATATTTCATGAAGACTGTATGGTGGTTACAAGTTTTCTCAAAGATAATTATATTATTTATGGTAAAGTAATATTTTATCAGCAATTTTAGAGACATGTTTGCCTAAGAACTGTGTTTTGTAAAATTTTTATTATTATAAAATAATACATTTTTGTGAATATTGTTTAAATGCCTGAAAGCATACACAGGTAGCTATAGAGTAAGAATATTTGAGATATAGTGGGGATGAGGAAAGAAAACTTTAACTTTACAATTTTAATATTCTAAACTTTTAAATATATCTTTAATAGTAAGTATATTTGCCCTTTTAATATAAGAATAAGTACTTCAACACTATCACAAAACAGAGAAATCTCACCACTCAGAAAGAACCACTCTTAGTATTTTGTCACATTTCTTTCCAACTTGACATTATGCCTTATTTGTTTCCAAAAGTGTCTGATTTCTGCTCTTGTTCCATTTAACAGTATGGCATAAATGCTTTCTTTCTTTCTTTCTTTCTTTCTTTTTTATTGGAAGTAGTTCTATGTATTCTTTTTTTTTTAATAAGAGAAAAAAAGAAAGAGAAAGAAAAAGTGGGAGAGAGAACAGAATTCTTGCTCTATTGCCCAGGCTGGAATGCAATCTTAAAAGGTATTAAAAACCTCTTTTATGCCGTCAATTGTACTTAACAAAAGAGACAGAAAGGAATACGGGAAGAAAAAAACAAATAAACAGTCAACCAATATTTCATTTAGGTCTGTGAGATACAATGTAAATACTAAACAGTAATTCACTTTCTGTTATATAGTCACTTTCAGAATAGGTGTAATATAAATTAACAATGCAATGTCAAAATCTCCCGCTATTATTGTGCGGGAGTCCAAATCTCTTTGTAAGTCAATAAAAACTTGTCTTATGTATCTGGGTGCTCCTATATTAGGTATGTATATATTTATAATCATTAGCTCCTATTGTTACATTGATCCTTTTACCATTATGTAATGTCCTTCTTTGTTTCTTTTAGTCTTTATTACTAATAAAGTCAATTTTATCGGAGACAAGAGTTACAACTTCTGTTTTTTTTTTTCTTCTCTCTATTTAATTAGTAAATCTTCCTCCATCTGTTATTTTAAGTCTTTGTGTATCGTTGTGAGTTGGATCTGGATACAATGTACCAATGGATTTTAACTTTTTATTCAATTTGCCTGTCTGTGACTTTAATTAGGGCATTGTATCCATTTAAGTTTAGAATTAATATTAATATTTGTGAGTTCAATATTGTAATTTAATGCTAACTGGCTTTTTTGCCCATTAGTTTATGTAAATTCTTCATTATAGAGATACTCTTTACGTTTTGGTGAATTTTTGAGATAACTGATACTGGTTGTTCCTTTCTGTTTGTAGTGCTTCTTTCAGAAGATCTTGTAAAACAGGCCTGGTGATGATGAAATCGCTGAGTGCTTGCTTGTTCGTGAAAAAATTTTATTTTTCCTTCGTTTATAAAACTTAGTTTGGCAGGATATGAAATTCTGAGTTGAAAATTCTTTTCTTTGAGGGTATTGAATATTGACCCCCACTCTCTTCTAGATTGTAGGGTTTCTGCTGAGAGGTCTGCTGTGAGTCTGATTGGCTTCCCTTTATAGATAATCTGACCTTTCTCTCTAGCTGCCCTTAAGATTTTCTCCTTTATTTCAACCCTAGTGAATCTAGCAATTATATGTCTTGGAGTTGGTCTACTTGAGGAATATCTTTGCGGTGTTCTCTGGATTACCTAGAGTTGAGTATTGTCCTGCCTTACTAGGTTAGGAAAGTTTTCCTGAATAATATCCTGAAAAATATTTTCCAACTTGGATTCATTCTATTCATGATATTCAGGAACACTGATCAATCGTAAATTAGGTCTTTTCACATAGTCCCATATTTCCTGGATACTTTGCTCATTCCTTTTTACTCTTTGTTCTCGAATCTTGTCTACTCATTTCATTTCATTAAGTAGGTCTTTGATCTCTGATATCCTTTCTTCTGCTTGATCAATTCAACTGTTAAAACCTGTGCATACTTCGTGAAGTTCTCTTATTGTGTTCTTCAGTTCCAATAATTCCCTTATATTCGTTTCTAAATTGTTTATTCTCATTAAGATTTCGTCAAACCTTTTTTCAAAGTTCTTAGTTTCTTTACATTGAGCTAGAACATGTTCTTTTAGCTCAAAAAAGTTCTTTATCATCCACCTTCTGAAACCTATTTCTGTTATTGGAACACACTTGTTCTCCAAAAGGCCTTGTTCCCTTGATGGTGAAGAACTGTGTGATCCCCTGTAGAAGGAGAAGCATTCTGCTTCTGGGTATTCTCAGCTTTTTTACACTGGTTCCTTCTCATCATTGTAATTTTATCCACCTATCCTCTCTGTAATTGCCTACTTTCAATTTAGATCTCTGAGTGGACGTCCAACTTGTTGATTCCCAATGCCAAAATCTGAGCAACCCACTGCACTGGCTAAAACCATGGCATTAAGATTCGTAGTGCTTTTCTGCTCGGGGGATCTCCGGACTGGCTTCCCTCTTGAATCCTTATTTCAATCATGTAAATGGGCGACTCACCTTCCAGGAGATCCAAAGGTCGATCAAAAGGGAAGCTAGTCCTGTTTACTCTGCACCGAGAACTGCCGTGCTGAAGCGCAGGCAAAACCGCCATGCCGGCCACAAGAGTCACACAGACAACCCGTGGGGCTCCTCTGTTGGGAATCCTAGTCCGTAAGCAACAAAAATTCTTCTGAAAAGGTGACGTCCTCTTGTTCTGTGTGCTTTCTCTGGGAGCTACAATCCTGAGCTGCTAGTATTCGGCCATCTTGGATCTCTCTCCCATAAATGCTTTCTTATTTCATTAAAAACTATTCATTAAGTTTTTTAATAGCTGTGTAGAATTACATTGTTTGGACATACTATAATTACTTTAGCCTAATATTTGATGTTGGTTTATTTCCCTTTATTATCATAGTTAAAGCATTATTAAACATAATCATGCATTAATTTGTCTGTATCTGGGATTAGAATCTTAGGATAGTTTCATAAATCTGAAATTACTGGGTTAAATAATATGAACTATTTTTTTTTGACGTGGTGTCTTGCTCTGTTGCCCAGGCTGGAGTACAGTGGTGTGATCTTGGCTCTCTGCAACCTCTGCCTCCCAGTTGCAAGTGATTCTCCTGCCTCAGCCTCCTAAGTAGTTGAGACTACAGGTGTACCACCATGCCTGGCTAGTTTTTGTATTTTTTTAGTAGAGATGGCATTTCTCCATTTTGGGCACACTGGTCTTGAACCCCTGACCTCAAGTGATTCACCCACCTTGGTCTCCCAAAGTGCTGGGATTACAGGTGTGAGCCACAGTGCCTCCTGGCCTAATATCAACCCTTTAAAAAGCTCTCCAAAAATAATATAAAATTACTTTACAGAAATATACTAATTTATACTCCCACTAATTTTTTTCAGGAACAAGATCTCACTATGTTGCCCAGGCTGAAGTGCAGGGGCTATTCACAGACAAGATCATAGCATATCGCAGCCCTGAACTCCTGGGCTCAAGCAACCCACCTGCCCAAGTAGCTGGGACTACAAGATATGCCACCGGGTCCCATTAATTTTATTATTTCTTCCAGCAGTGTATGAAAGTGCTTTATCAAAAAACCATCATACATATGTTTCTAATAGATTAGGTAAAATCGTTACTGTCTATTTTTAGTTGAAATTGCTTGGTTTGGTGTAGTTAAACATGTTACGTGTTCGTTAGCCATTTATATTTTATCTCCTGTGAGTCATCTGAATCACTTATGTCCTTTATCCATTTATATACTGGGGTTATTGTATTTTTCTTATCAGTTTGTATGAACTATTTCTATATTAAGACTATAACCACCTTGCAAGTAATTTTTCCAATTTTGTTCTTTTAAAAATTTAATTTATGCTGTTTTTAATGATAAAGAGTTTATAAAATTCAATCTTATCCATTGTTTTATTTTATAATTTATTTCCCATTGTTCCTAAACTTAAAAAGTGACTCCTCATCCTGAAATTTATTGCATAAGCAACCTTTCTTTTTACTATTTTAAATTTTTATAATTTGATTTTTTTGCATTAAAAAATTTACTTTTTATTTAGCTGGAATTTATTTTATATGATGTGAGAGGATTGTTTATGAAATAACCAATCAGTTGTTCCAGCATTATTTATTTAATATCTTTACTTTCACAATTGTTGAATTTACTCTCTTTGCCATCTATTAAAGTGTTATACTAAGGTCTGTTTCTTCACTGTCTGTTCTGTTCCATTGATCTGGTGCCAATATTATTTTGATTTAATCATTGTAGATTACATTAAATTTTAATATCTGATAAAGCTAGCTTTCACACATAGATGATTTTCTCTTTCATTTTAAAGCCATTATCTTCTATTTGCTTTTTCAGAAGAGCTTCAGAAAAAATTTGTCATGTTTTTATTCTCCACTCTCACATTTTACATTGAGGTTATTGACTGGAATTGTTGTGCTGTGTATGTTGTTACTTTTTTATTTTTAGTTTTAGTTTTTTTTACAGATGGGGTCTTGCTATGTTGCCCAGGCTGATCTCAAACTCGTGGCCTCAGGTGATCCTCCCACCTGAGCCTTTCAAAGTGCCAGGATTACAGGTATGAGCCACTGCACTCAGCCTACCATGTTTCTATTTATTTATTTATTCATTCATTCATTTATTTAACTTTTATACTACTTAGTAACCACTGTCATATTTCTTTTTTAAAAGAAACATTTTATTTTAAATCCAGGGGTACATGTGCAGGTGTGTTAATAGGTAAACTTGTGTCATAGCGGTTTATTGTACAGATTATTTTATCACCCAGGTGTTAAGCCCAATATCTATTAGTTGTTTTTTTTTCTGATCCTCTCCCTCTTCCCACCTTCCACCCTCCAATAGGCCCTAGTGTTTGTTGTTCCCCTCTTGAGTCCATGTGTTCTCATCATTTAACTCCCACTTATAAGTGAGAACATGTGGTATTTGGTTTTCTCTTCCTGCATTGGTTTCTTAAGGTTAATGGCTTCCAGTTTCATCCATGTTACTGCAATGGACATGATCTTGTTCTTTTTTATGGCTGCATACTATTCCATGGTATGTATGTACCACATTTTCTTTATTCAGTCTAGTATTGATGAACATTTAGGTTGATTCAATGTCTTTGCTATTGTGAATAGTGCTTCTATAAACATACATGTTTATGTGTCTTTATGATAGAACAATTTATATTCTTTTGAGTATATTTGCAGTAAGGGGATTGCTGGGTAAAATATTATTTCTGTATTTAGATCTTTTGGGAATTGCCACACTGCTTTCCACAATGGCTGAACTAATTTTTATTACCACCAACAGTGTATAAACATCCATTTTTCTATGCAACCTCTCCCACACCAGTTATTTTTCAATACTAGCCATTCTGCCTGGTGTGAGACGATATCTCATTGTGGTTTTGATTTGCATTTCTCTAATGGTCCGTGATCTTGAACTTTTTTTCATTTGCCTGTTGGCCACATGTATGTATTCTTTTGAAATGTGCCTATTCTTGTCCTTTGCTCAGTTTTAAATTTTTTTTTCTTGTAATTTTGTTTAAGTTACCTGTAGATGCTGGGTATTAGACCTTTGTTGGACGCATATTTGCAAAAATTTTCTTCCATTCTGTAGGTTGTCTCTTTATTCTGTTGATAGTTTCTTTTGCTGTGCAGAGCTCTTTAGTTTAGTCAGATCCCATTTATTAATTTTTGCTTTTGTTACAATTGCTTTTGGCATCGTCATCAACAAATCTTTGCCCTTTCCTATGTCCAGCATGGTATTGGCTAGGTTGTCTTCCGGGGTTTTCATAGTTTTGGGTTTTATATTTAAGTCAAGAAAGGTGTCCAGTTTCAATCATCTACGTATGACTAGCCAGTTATCCCAGCATCATTTATTGAATAGGGAAATTCTATCCCAGTATTTCCTGTTCCTGTTAGCTTTGTCAAAGATCAGATGGTTGTAGGTGTGTGTCATTACTTCTGGGCTCTCTATTTTGTTCCATTCATCTATGTGTCTGTTCTTGTACCAGTACCATACTGTTTTGATTACTATAACCCTGTGGTATAAAGTTTGGTAAGATGATGCTTCCAACTTTGTTCTTTTTTGTTAGAATTGCCTTGGCTATTTGGGCTCTTTTTTGGTTCCATAGGAATTAATTTTCTTTCTAGGTCTACGAATAGTGTCATTGATGATTTAAAAACCTCTTGGCTGGGTGCAGTGGCTCATGCCTGTAATCCCAACATTTTGGGAGGCCAAGGTTGGCTGATCACCTGAGGTTGGGTGTTCAAGACCAACCTGACCAACATGGAGAAACCCTGTCTCTAACTAAAAATACCAAAATTAGCCGGGCATGGTGGCACATTCCTGTAATCTCAGCTACTTTGGAGGCTGAGGCAGAAGAACCACTTGAACCTGGCAGGTGGAGGTTGTGGTGAGCTGAGATTGTGCCATTGCACTCCAGCCTGAGCAGTAACAGCAAAATTCCAACTCAAAAAAAAAAAAAGAAAAAAGAACTTCATTGCTGACTTAATTTTATTATTTATTCTAAAGTCATTCAGTGATTTATATCCAATCATGTGATCAATTTTTGAGTATGTGCCATGTGGCTATGAGAAGAATGCATATCCTGTTGTTTTTGGGTGGAGACTTCTTTAGGTTTCTATCAGACCCATTTGATCCAGTGCTGAGTTCTAGTCCTGAATATGTTTGTTAATTTTCTGTCTTGATCTGTTTAATACTGTAAGTGGGGGCATTCAAGTCTCCCACTATTATTTTGTGTGAATATAAGTTTCTTTGTAGATCTCTAAAATCTTATTCTATGAATCTCCGTGCTCCTGTGTTGGATGCATAGAGATTTAGGATAGTTGGATCTTCTTATTGAATGGGACCCTTTACCATTATGTAATGCCCTTCTTTGTCTTTTTGGATCTTTGTTGCTTTAAACTCTATTTTGTCTGAAATTGGAATTGCAGCTCCTGCTTTTTTCTGTTTTTCATTTGCTTTATTTATTTATTAACATTTATCCCACTCAGTGGTTACTGTCATATTTTTTGATTCAATTAATTACACATTTATATGTTACACTGAAATTTTCTTTATAAAGATTCTACATATTCTTTGTTAAAATTGTAATTCAATTACAGGCAGTGGCTCATGCCTGTAATCCCAGCAATTTGGGATGCTGAGGTGGGCAGATCACCTGAAGTCAGGAGTTCGAGACCAGCCTGACCAATATGGTGAAACCCCATGTTTAAAAAAAAAAAAAATTGTAATTCACTCCATAATGTTAATTCTTCTGGAATTCAGATAGATGTTTTGTACCCATTATATGCTAATCATTGTGCTACACATTTGCATGTATTATTTATAGTTCTCACAAGAATTCTGTGTTGTAGACATTTATTATGCTCATTTTAGAGATAAGAAAATTAAGACTCCAAGAGATTTAATGACTTGCTCAAAGCCACAGTGCTGGTAAATATCAGGGATCTGTTAAGACCTCTGAAACAGGCCTTCCTCTCTCACCAATTTATATTGTTTTAATTGGTTATCGCTAGGCACTAAGAAACCTATTTAAAATATCTATCTTTCATTCAATCACCTATCTGCTTCTCTGTCTGTATTATTTATGGTAGAAAAAAGAGGTTTCATTGTTTTTATTTAGTGTACTGACTAGGAGAAAGTTCTAGGGTGCTTAAAAAGCTGTCTTACACTGAAGAAAGCGACTTTGGCACAAGCTCCAGTTCAGAAGGATCATGGGAAGGGTTTTGGGTGTCATAGGTCACTGGGCTTGGGAAAATCCCAGTTGTCAACAAGAAGTTTTTAACAAGTCAGCTCTGGGGCCTACCAGCTTGTAGATGTTGGTCAGGTGGTCATCCACCTTCTGAACAAGTTTCACCTCCTGTTAGGGAGTGATATTCCGGGAACTCACACCAATGGGGATCTGTGCTGCTCAAAAACTTAGACTTAGCAGGCCTCCTGGATTAGATTCTTTTTCAGGACCATGACAGCCTCCTTGGCAACCCCACTCATCTTGGGTTGGCTTCTGTACATCCAGTCAGAGAATTTGTCCGCAGCATCAGTTTTTCATCTTTAAGAGATGCTCAGGCAGGGCACAGTGTGATCATGGTCCACTGTAGGCTTGACCTCCCAAGCTCAAGCTATTCTGCAACCTCAGTGTAAGGCCGGTTGCCTTGCTGGGAGCTCGGACGCACCCCCCCCCCGCTCCTTTTTCCCTTTTACAAGCCCCGAGCAAGCCCAGACATGCCCCAAGCAAGCTCAGACATGCTCGGGTTTGTTCCCTTCTCCCTTGCTCGTACAGCCTGGTTTTCTCTTAAAGAGCCCAGTATGCAAACAAGGTGCTGCAACCATAGCTTCTTAATAACCAATAGCAGCTAAGCCCTAACAACCAATAGGAGCTAAGCCTTAATAACCAATAGCAGCCGAGTTTTAACAACCAATAGCAGTCGAGTTTTAACAACCAATAGCAGGCAAGTAATTCCAACCAATAACAAGCCAAGTCCTAGGTCAAGGCTTGTAACTCACTCAATAGCAATCTTGCTCTCCCACAACCAATCGAGCTGTTTCACTCCCTATAAAACCCCCTGTCTGAGAGGAGTCTGTGTGACTTCTCTGGCCCCTCCTGTCCAGACCGCAGAACCTCACCCAGGAGGCTGAATAAATTCCCTTGCATTGGATTATTTTGGTGCTGGCCTCAGTTTCTTCATTTTATCCTTGGAAACAGACCTTACACTCAGCATCCCTAGTAGCTGGGACTATAAGTGTGCACCATCAGGCCCCATTGATTTTTAAATTTTTTGTAGAGACAGTGTCTCACTATGTTGCTCAGGCTGGTCTTGAACGTCTGGGCTCAAACAATCCTCCTGCTTTGGCCTCTGGAAGTGTTGGGATCACACGTGTGAGTCACCATGCCCAGCCTATTGTTTTATATTTTAAATGGTATAGCTAAAGTTAAATTGCTAGTTCTCAAGTATCTACTCTTTCTTCAAAGTGCATTACAATACTAAAATCTTTCTGCAAATGTGTTTGATGTGAATTTCTTAGTTTGAGTAACCTTGCTTCCCACCTGAGCTAAGTAAGATCAAAGTGTGTTTTATGTGTGTCCTTTTAAATTCTGATAAGCTGCTTAGTAGTTTACTTCTCTCAAAATAACTCTTTCCACGGTGATGCAGTAGAAAGAGTAATACTGTGAGGGTCAGAAAACATTTTTTCTAATCCAGGTTCCTTCATTAATTATACAACTGTGGAAAAATTACATAATTTCTGAAAGCTTTAAAAAAAATCTAGTGTACTCCTGGCTGTAAAATTCTATGACTGTAATTTTTAGTTCTATCCCATTACTTCTTCCATTTAAAATTTCGATCTCCATTCAATGAAGATGCAAGTCTCTTATTTCTGTTACCTCCTTCAAGTTACAAATATTTGTTCAACGCTTCCTGACTCCATTTTACTCTCAATTCTCCTACATTTTTTCTTTTGCTTCTTAGAAAGGTGCTTTGTAAACCCCTGATTCTCTATAGGCAAATTTCATTTTATCCTAAAACCTGTTTATCACCCCAACAAAATCTGACTCTCACATGGAGACATCAGTTTATCTACCATCTTCCTCACTAGAGATTTTACCTGCAGACACCTAAAGCATGTGGTAGCTTCCTCATTGCTCAGCTTCTGCAACATGGGCAGCTTCTTCAGTGCTCACCTCCCAGAGTTTCTATTGACACTCCTTGCCTGTCAGGCATTATTCTAACAGACAGCTTCCAAATGAGACACATTGGCATGATTAGCTTTGCTAGGCTCCTTAGAGGGTGATTTTCCAGTAAGCCCTGGAGGATTAATTTCTAGCAAGTTCCACCAGCATAATTCCATGGTGACTTATCTTTCATGGTAGTATCCATGCCAATAAGATCTGGCTCTCAGCCCTGGACTGGAGTAGGGTGGAAATGCTCTTCCTTGGGTGCTCTATTTCAGCCCTAAAGGTAGTAGTTGCTCCTTATTTTTGCTATTCCTATATTCTTTAAAGGTCACTTTACTTTTTACTAGCCAATTCCTCATTATTCCCATTTGCTGTTATATATAACATTCTTTATCTTAAACTTTTCTCTATTCACATTACTGTGTGGTCTCTCTCTCTCTCTCTCTCTCTCTCTCTCTCTCTCTCTCTCTCTCTCTCCTAGTTAGACTAAGACCCATACAGAAGTCTCTAAGTCTTTTTAACTTAATTTACTTCTTAATCCCTTTAATCAGGCTTCTACTCCTACTGCTACTGGGGAAAAATGTGAAATCTAACCACCTTTCTCCATTCTGTGGTTTTGCTAATTGGGATAGAATTCTCTTGAAACTCCAACTTAGGCTATGATATTATACTATTCAATTGTCTTCCTGAATCTTCAACTGTCCCTTCTGTTTTCTTTATTTACTCATTTCTTTTCATGTTTCTTAGTTATTATTATCAATGTGTGAATATTTAGCCCTTGGCTATTTTCTGTTTTCTCTCTTTTCTAGATAATTCATAGTCTCTTGGCATTAGCTACCATCTCTGATTTAATGACTTCTAACTTATATTTATAGTCCTATCATCTCTCCTAATCTCAGTTTTATATTATTCATTTTTTTTTATCCAACACATATTTCATGAATGCTTACTACGTGCTAGGCAATGCAGTAAATACTTGAAATACAAAGGTGAACAAGGCACATTTCCTGCACATGACAAGCTTACTGACTGATGGTGAACACTGACATGTAAACAAAATATTATCATACAGTGTGGTGAGAGCTACAGTTGAAGTAGAAAGTATTATTGGAACATTAAAAAAACTCCTAGGGAGAGGATCCAAGATGGCCAAATAGGAACAGCTCTGGAGGGCAATTTCCAGCAAGAAAGCAGAGGGTGAGTGATCACCACATTTCCAAATGAATTTTTACTGCCCACAGACCAGAAGATTCCTGGGTGGAAAAGTGTCACAAGTCTCCACCATGGCTGTTTCAGCCAGCGCAGTGGGTCTCTGCACAAAAACTGACACAAATCTGGGTGGCCATTTCAACTGGCACCTGGAATGCCTGGGAGACAGAGTCGCCCACTCAACTGAAAAAAAGGGGGCTGAAACAGGGATCCAGGTGCTCTGGCTCAGTGGGTCCCACCCCCACAATCGGAAACTTTCTGGATTGAGAGTTTCACAGCAGGCACAGCTGGACCTGGGACAGTCTAGCTCTGTGGGGAGAAGGGCGTCCGCCATTACCAAGGCAGTCCACCACTACTGAGATAGTCTGCCATTACTGAGGGAGTCCACCATTACTAAGGCAGTCTGCCATTAATGAGTCAATCTGCCATTACCGAGGCAGTCTGCCATTACAGAGACAGTCCACCATGCTGAGGCAGACCACCATTACTGAGGTAGTTCTAGCTATACCTCTATAAACAAAACCACAAGGAAGTTCACATAGCAGCTGCACAGAGCCCACAGCAGCTCAGCAACAACTCTGTTGGTAGACTGTCACTAGGCTACCTCCTCACTGGGCAGGGCATCTCTGAAAAAAGGCAGCAGCACATCAGGAACTTATTTAAAAAGCCCCATCTTCCCAGGGGAGAGCACCTAGGAAAAAAAGGCAGTTATGAGCTCTGTTGCCTCAGACTTAAACATATCTGCCTGGCAGCTCTGAATGAAGCAATGGAGCTCACAGCTCAGCACTTGAGCTCCTATAAGGTACAAATTGTCTCCTTAAGCAGCTCCCTGACCCCTGTATACCCAAAGAGACACCTCATAAAGGAGAGCTCAGGCTGAACATCTGGTGAGTATCCTTCTGAGATGAAGATAACAGAAGAAGAAACTGGCAACAACCCTTACTATTCTGCAGTCACCATAGGTGATCCCCAGGCAAGCAAGGTCTGGAGTGGACCTCCAGGAGTCTTACAGCAGAGGGGCCTGACTGTTAGAAGGAAAACTAAAAAACAGAAATAAATAACATCATCATCAACAAAAAGGATATCCACTCAGAGACCCCATCTGAAAGTCACCAATTACAAAGACAAAAGGTAGATAAATCCACAAAGATGGGAAGAAAGCAGCACAAAAGGATAAAAACACCCAAAACCAGAATGCCTCTTCTCCTCCAAGGATCACAACTCCCCACCAGCAAGGGAACAAGGCTGGATGGAGAATGAGTGTGATGAATTGACAGAAACAGGCTTCAGAAGGTGGATAATAACAAACTTTTCTGAGATAAAAGAACATGTTCTAACCCAATGCAAAGAAACTAAGAACCCTAAAAAAAGGTTTAACAAAATGCTAACAAGAATAAACAGTTTAGAGAAGAATATAAATGAATTGATGGAGCTGAAAAACGCAACACTAGAACTCTGTGAATCATACACAAGTTTCAATAGCTGAATCGACCAAGCAGAAGAAAGGATATCAGAGATAGAAAACCAACTCAATGAAATAAAACTAGAAGGCAAAATTGGAGAAAAAAGAGGGAAAAGAAATGAACAAAGCCTCCAAGAAATAAAGGATTATGTGAAAAGACCTAATCTACATTTGATAGGTGTACCTGATGTCATGGAGAGAATGAATCCAAGCTAGAAAACATTCTTAAGGATATTATCCAGGAGAACTTCCTCAACCTAGGAAGGCAGGCCAACATTCAAGTCCAGGAAATACAGAGAACACCACAAACATGTTCCTCAGGAAGAGCAACCCCAAGGCACATAATCATCAAATTCACCAGGGTTGAAATGAAGGAAAAAATGCTAAGGCAGCCAGAGAGAAAGGTCAGGTTATACACAAAGGAAAGCCCATCAGACTCACAGCAGATCTCTTGGTAGAAACCCTAAAAGCCAGAAGACAGTGGGGGCCAACATTCAACAACCTTTAAAAAAAGAACTTTCAACCTAGAATTTCATATCCGGCCAAACTAAGCTTCATAAGTGAAGGAGAAATAATATCCTTTATGAACAAGCAATTGCTCAGAGATTTCATCACCACCAGGCCTGCTTTACAAGAGCTCCTGAAAGAAGCACTAAGCGTAGGAAAAACCAGTACCAGCCACTCCAAAAACGTAACAGATGGTAAAGAGCATTTACACAATAAAGAAACTGTTAACTAATGGGCAAAATAGCCCACTGGCATCAAAATGGCAGGATCAAATTCACACATAACAATATTAACCTTAAATGTAAATGAGCTAAATGCCCCAATCAAAAGACACAGACTGGCAAATTGGATAAAAAGTCAAAACCCATCAATGTGCTGTATCCAGGAAACCCATCTCATGTGCAAGGATACACATAGGGTCAAAATAAAGGGATGGAGGAAGCATTACCAAGCAAATGCAGAGCAAAAAAATGGCAGGAGTTGCAATCCTAGTCTTTGATAAAATAGATTTTAAACCAACAAAGATCAAAAGAGACAAAGAAGAGCATTACATAATGGTAAAAGGATCAATGCAACGAGAAGAGCTAATGATCCAAAATATATGTGCACCCAATATAGGAGCACCAAGATATATAAAGCAAGTTCTTAATGACCTACAAAGAGACTTTGCCTCCCACAGAATAATAGTGGGAGACTTTAACACTCCACTGTCAATATTAGATAGATCAATGAGACAGAAAATTAACAAGGATATCCAGGAATTGAACTCAGTTCTGGACCAAGCAAACCTAATAGACATTTACAGAATTCTCTACCCTAAATCCACAGAATATACACTCTTCTCAGCATGGCATTGCACCTATTCTAAAATTGACCACATAATTGGAAGTAAATCACACCTCAGAAAATACAAAAGAATGGGAAGCATAAAAAAACAGTCTCTCAGATCACACTGCAATCAAATTAGAATTCAGGATTAAGAAATTAACTCAGAACTGCACAACTTCATGGAAACTGCCCAACTGGCTCTTGAATGATGACTGGATAAGCAATGAAATGATGGCAGAAATGAAGATTTTCTTCAAAACCAAAGAAAACGAAGACAAAACATACCAGAATCTCTGGGACACATTTGAAGCAGTGTCTAGAGGAAAATTTATAGCAATAAATGCCCACATGAGAAGCAAGGAAAGATCTAAAATCGACACCCTATCATCAAAATTGAAAGTGCTAAAGGAGCAAGATCAAAAAAACTCAAAAGCTAGCAGAAGACAAGAAATAACCAAGATTAGAGCAAAACTGAAGGAGATTGAGACATAAAAAACCCTTCAAAAATTAGTAAATCCAGGAGCTGGTTTTTTGAAAAGATCAACAAAATAGATAGACCACTAGCCAGATTAATAAAAAAGAGAAGAGAGAAGAATTGAATAGATGCAACAAAAAATGATAAAGGGAATATCACCACCAATTCCACAGAAATACAAACTAACATCAGAGATTATTACAAACAACTCTATGTGCATAAATCAGTAAACTTGAAAGAAACTTATAAATTCCAGGACACTTGCAACCTCAGGAAGAAGTCAAAACCCTGAATAGACCAATAACAAGGGCTGAAGTTGAGGCAGCAATTAGTAGACTACCACCTAAAAAAAGGCCAGGTCCAGAAGGATTCAAAGCTGAATTCTGCCAGATATACAAAGAGGGGCTGGTACCATTCCTTCTGAAACTATTCCAAACAATTCAAAAAGAGGGAATCTTTCTCAAATCATTTTGAGACCAACATCATCCAGACACCAAAACCCAGCAGAGACTTGACAAGAAAAGAAAACTTCAGGCCAATATCCATGATGAACATAGATGTAAAAATCTTCAATAAAATACTGGCAAACTGATTGCAACAGCACATCAAAAAGCTTATCCACCATGATCAAGTAGGCTTCACCCTATGTATGCAAGGCTGGTTCAACATATGGAAGTCTATAAATGTAATTCACCATATAAACAGAGCCAAAGACAAAAACCACATGATTATCTCAATAGATGCAGAGAAGGCCTTTGACAAAATTCAACAGCCCTTTATGCTAAAAACTCTCAATAAAATAGATATTGATGGAACATACCTCAGAACAATAAGAGCTATTTATGACAAACTCACAGCCAATGTCATATTGAATGGGCAAAACTGGAAATATTCCCTTTGAAATTGGTACTAGACAAGGATGTCCTCTCCCACCACTCCTATTAAATATAGTAATGGAGGTTCTAACCAGAGCAATCAGGCAAGAAATAAAATAAAATAAAATAATGTGTATTCAATTAGGAAAGGAGGAAGTCAAATTGTCTCTATTTGCAGACAACATGATTGTATATTTACAAGACTCCATTGTCTCTGCCCAAAATCTCCTGAAACTGATGAGCAACTTCAGCAAAGTCTCAGGATACAAAATCCATGTGCAGAAATCACAAGCATTCCTATACACCAATAAAAGACTAATAGTGAGCCAAATCCTGAGCAAACTCCCATTCACAATTGCTGTAAGAAGAATAAAATGCCTAGGAATCCAACTAACAAAGGATGTAAAGGACCTCTTCAAGGAGAACTACAAACCAGTGCTCAAGGAAATAAGAGAGGACACAAATAGATGGAAAAACATTCCATACTCATGGTTAGGAAGAATCAATATTGTGAAAATGGCCATACTGCCCAAAGTAATTTATAGATTCAACACTATCATCGTCAAAATACCTATGACCCTTTTCACAGAACTGGAAAAAAACACCTTCAGCTTCATATGGAACCAAAAGAGAGCCCTCATAGCCAAGTCAGTTCTCAGCAAAAAGAACAAAGCGGGAGGCATCACACTACCAGACTTCAAACTATACTACAAGGCTACAGTAATCAAAACAGTGTGGTACTGGTACCAAAACAGAGATATAGACCAATGGAACAGAACAGAGGCCTCGGAGGCAATACCACATATCTATAATCAACTCATCTTTGACAAACCTGACAAAAACAAGTAATGGGGAAAGGATTCCCTGTTTCATAAATGGTGTTGGGAAAACTGGCTAGCCATGTGCAGAAAGCAGAAACTGGACCCCTTTCTGACACCTTACACTAAAATTAACTCTAGTTGGATTAAAGACTTAAACATAAGACCTAACACCATAAAAACCCTAGAAGAAAACCTAGGCAAAAGCATTTGGGACATGGGAATAGGCAAGGACTTAATGACTAAACACCGAAAGCATTGGCAACAAAATCCAAAATAGACAAATGGAATCTAATTAAACTCCAGAGTTTCTGTACAGCAAAAGAAACAATCATTAGAGTGAACTGGCAGCCAACAGAATGGTAAAAAATTTTTGCAATCTACCCATCTGACGAAGGGCTAATATCCAGAATCTACAAAGAACTAAAACAGATTTACAAGAAAAAAACAAACAAACCCATTCAAAAGTGGGCAAAGGATATAAGCAGACACTTTTAAAAAGAGGACATATGTGAGGCCAGCAAACATATGAGAAAATGTTTAATAAATGGTATTGGGAAAACTGACTAGCAATGTGCAGAAAGCAGAAACTGGACCCCTTCCTGTCACCTTACACTAAAATTAACTTCAGATGGATTAAAGATTTAAACATAATACCTAACACCATAAAAACACTAGAAGAAAACATAAGCAAAACCATTCAGGACATAGGCATAGGCAGGGACTTCATGACTAAAACACCAAAAGCAACAGCAACAAAAACCAAGATAGACAAATGGGATCTAATTAAAATTCAGAGCTTCTGTACAGCAAAAGAAACCATCATTAGAGTGAACTGGCAACCAACAGAATGGAAAAATTTGTTTGCAGCCTACCCATCTGACAAAGGGCTAACATCCAGAATCTACAAAGAACTAAAACAGATATACAAGAAAAAAACAAACAACCCCATTCAAAAGTAGGCAAAGGATATCAGCAGATACTTTTCAAAAGAAGACATATGTGAGGCCAAAAAAACATATGAAAAAATGCTCATCATCACTGGTCATTAGAGAAATTCAAATCAAAACCACATTGAGATACCATCTCATGGCAGTTAGAATGGTGATCATTAAAAAATCTGGAGACAACAGATGCTGGAGTGGATGTGGAGAAATAGGAACACTTTTACACTATTGGTGGGAGTGTAAATTAGTTCAACCATTGTGGAAGACAGTGTGACAATTCTTCAAGGACCTAGAAATAGAAATTCCATTTGACCCAGCAATCCCATTACTGGGTATATATCCAAAGGATTATAAATCATTCTATTATAAAGACACATGCACATATATGTTCACTGGGGCACTGTTTACAATAGCAAGACCTGGAACCAACCCAAATGCCCATTGACGATAGGCTGGACAGGGAAAATATAGCATATATACACCATGGAATACTATGCAGCCATAAAAAAACAATGAGTTTGTGTCCTTTGTAGGGACTTGGATGAACCTGGAAACCATCATTCTCAGCAAACTGACACAAGAACACAAAATCAAAAACCACATGTTCTCACTCATAGGCAGGTGTTGAACAATGAGAACACATGGACACAGGGAGGGGAGCATCACACATTGAGGTCTGTTGTGGGGGACTGTAGGGGGTGGGGAGTTGGGGAGGGATAACATGGGGAGAAATGCCAGATATAGGTGATGGGGATGGAGGCAGCAAACCACACTGCCATGTGTGTACCTATTCAACAATCCTGCATGTTCTTCACATGTACCCCAGAACCTAAAGTGCAATAAAATATATATTAAACACACACACACAGACACATACACGCACACACAAAAACTCCTAACCTAATCTTGGTGGAGGTCATGGAGGATTTTCCAGAGACTGTGATATATAGCAGAGATCCGAATGATGAGTAGGAGTTAATCAGTGAAAGAAGACTGAAGAGGTGGATAAGGTTGAAAAGTCAGTTCAGCAGAGGAAACAGTGTGTATAAAAGCGTAAGTGTTACAGAGAACATGATGTTTAGGGAAGAACTTCAATTAGTTCCACGCATATAATTTCAGATAAATTAGTCAATCCATAGAGTTTAAGGGGAGAGTAACTAAAGTTATTCAAGCAGAAGTTAGAACTTCAAATTGTCTACTTTCATATTTTATATTGTCTACAATTTTAATTTTATTTAACATCTACCTCTTTAAAGGAAACTTTCCTGGCCTATTTTTACTACTAAAGTTATACAAATTTTTCCCTTCTCTCAATTCTATGACATTATTTATTAATATTTCACTTGGTCCTATACTGTTGGACCTTGTTCCCTAGTTGTTTTATTTCCATTTTAAGACTATTTATTATTTTGTATTCCAGGCTGCTGTGCTGAGCACAAGCGATATAAAGGTGAATGAGATAGACAGGACTCTGGCACTAATAGAACTTAATAGCATAGTAGACTTTCTTGAATGCATGTCTTACCTTTTCAGCTATATTGTAAGCTCCTTGAAGCCTGGAGCTGTGATCTAAAGTTTTATAATAAATCTGTTTCTATTTAGATTAACTAGAAATGAAAAAAAAAATTTTAAGATCAGCAGTTGAAAGTCTTAGGCCAATAAAGTTCTTTACAAATACCCCTAAGTGGTTTAGACACATTTTCTAGTAAATGGAACATAATATATTCTGATTTTTAAGACTTTATGGATGAAAACATTTTTTTCAACTGCCCGTCACAGCAAATACTTCAAATATTTATCGAACATATATTTCTTATTAGCTTCTGATAAACCGTAACTTTCATACATTAATCTACGGTTTATCAACCTTGTCACTGTTGACATTTTAGGGTAGATAATTTAGTGCATGTGTGTGTATGTTGGGTGGGGGCTATCTTGTACACTGTAGCATGTTTAGCAGCGTTCCTGATCTCTTCCCAGTAGATGTCTGTACCACACCCCTACCTAAGTTGGACAACCAAAAATGTCTCAAGAAATTGCCAAATATCCTCTGGGGAGAAAATCACCCGGATTGAGAACCACAACAAACTATTCTGAGACTCATGATATGCAGTTGTATGTTTAAAACAACCTCAATTACCTTGATTCCAATATTCAAAATAGGACCTCTACATTTGCGTTTTAACAGAGGTCTGAGGACCACCCCCCAGCCCCCCCTCCACACACATACAAATAACAGTCACTTTTTCTGAAGGGAACTTTATACTCAAGAAATCTTCATTTATTTTTTTTAGAAATTAATATGAAATTTACTAATTCTTGGCATTGCTTTTCTTTCAACTAGAAATAAACATTTGTTAGCCATGCATTGTACTAAGGGTTCTGCAGGCATTATCTCACTTTAATTCCTACAGCAACCCTTGGAAGTTGGTATTATTAGCCCAGTGCGGTGGCTCACACCTGTAATCCCAGCACTTTGGGAGGCTGAGGTGGGCAGATCACGAGATCAAGAAATCGAGACCATTCTGTCCAACATGGTGAAACCTCGTCTCTACTAAAAATACAAAAATTAGCTGAGTGTGGTGGCATGCACCTGTAGTCCCAGTACTCAGAAGGCTGAGGCAGGAGAATTGCTTGAACCCGGGAGGCGGAGGTTTCAGTGAGCCGAGATCGCGCCACTGCACTCCAGCCTGGCGCCTGGTGACAGAGCAAGACTCTGTCTCAAAACTGTCTCAAAAAAAAAAAAAAAAAAAAAAAAGAAATTGGTATTATATTAGAAGTTTTTTCTGCACATTAAGACACTGAGGTTTAGGACAGCTTAATGACTTGTCTAAATTTATGTAGCTTGTGGTGTACTTGTGCTTCAAATCCAGAACTCTGGCAATAAAACCAGTGTACTTTCTACTAATCACATGGACTGACCTTTCTTTCATTTCAGTAATTATCCAGTATAAATGAGTTACATATTAATTATTATTACCAGTGAAGGGTGGTGGATCAAAAAATTCTCATTCTTACATTGGGGAAACAGTTTTAACTTTATCCATTTTATACTCCACATCTCAATTTTTATGTTGTTTAATGATATAACCTACCAAAAACTCATCAGTTATTCAGCTCTAATAGGTTTCTAAACTAGAAGGGAAAAAAGATAGATTTCCATTACATACAAATCGATGTGTTTTAAAAATGTGTTAGGAGGATAAGGATATAGTCACTCTGTGGTAGAGTGGTTTAGTCGGATTAGAGAGGTTTCAGTAGTCTTGTTGATCTTTTGTTCAACCAAAAGTAATGTCTGTCTACTCAGCATGATACAGTTTAAAGGGTATGTGTTAGAATGAGAACGGACTCAATATATTTTATTCCTTGTCCTATCATTAGTGTAACTAAGACGCTGAGAAAATTATTTCTCTACTGTGGGTCTCATGTTCCTCACCTATAAAAGGAAGAAAGTGGCCCACATGATTTCTAAAGCTCTCTTCAGCTCTGCCATTCTAAAAAGAACTGTGTTGTAGTAAACTCCTCAGAAAGAAATAGAAATTATAAATAAGACATCATATAAAATACTATTAAGACTTTACTTTTTAAAATGAATTAACGGTACTTGTGGCGACCTAGATGAGATTGGAGACTATTATTCTAAGTGAAGTAACTCAGGAATTGAAAATCAAACATCGCATGTTCTCACTGATATTTGGGAGCTAAGGTGTGAGGACACAAAGGCATAAGAATTGTACAATGGACTTTGAAGACTTGCAGGGAGGGGTGTGAGGAGGTGAGAGATAAAAGACTACAAATAGCTTGCAGTGTATATTGCTTGGGTGATGGGTGCAACGAAATCTCACAAGTCACCAGTAAAGAACTTACTCATGTAACCAAATACCACTTGTACCCCCAATAACCTATGGAAAAAATAATTTTAAAAAGTTACTTTTTGGACTCCATGTTTGGGTCTTCTTCCATGAACACTCCCTTTGTGGAAGCTGTCTTTCTCTCCCTTGGATTTCCCCTCTGGAGTCCCCTTCCTTGTGGAAGCCCGTCTTCCCCTTCTAAACTCCATCTCTCTCTCTATTCCCTTCCACTCAGTGCTTTCCTCTTTTGGATTCCATCTGTCTGGATTCTCTCACTCAGTGTGAGAGTTAGCTGTTTCTTTCTCTCTCCTTCTCCTTTTTCTTTCTCTACCTAAATAAATCACTTTCTAAATAAAAAAAAAAGTTCCTCTTAAGTAAAAAAAAGTCAATGGTTGGATGATGGTAGAACTTCAAAAATATATATAATACTAAAAAGTTGTTGGTTCCTTAGGAGTTTTTATGTGATTGTTGTAAGTTTGATTTTTATTTTACTGCATTCTTGCTTAAGGGCTTTTTCTTACATTTCCTCTAGATGGTGCTCCATAACCAAAAATCACTTTTTAGTCTAGTTGCTATCAAAAAATATTCTTAAGAAGACATCCTCCTTTGTCTCCAAATTCTGTATTATATTTTATCTATGTCACAATTCTGCATCATAAAACATAAATATATGTTTCTAAGTTCTAAAAATTTATTTAATATAGCATGAAGCACCATCTGTATGGAATAATACCGTCTGTTATGCCATGTACTGATCCCATTTCTCATATCTGTGCTATGGCAGCCAGCCATTAATTGGTATTAGATGTTCAGAATCCTGTTGATATGCTAGACGATCTGTATGTCATTTATAAAATGAGGGTTTTAAAAACATAGGACCCCTAGTGTTAAATTTTCTTTTTGCATATTCCACAGATGTGTTGTGAATATTTTAAAGACAAAATATTTTACTTATATATCATATATTTTATTACTATTATATTTATTATTTCACAGTACTATTATATTTATAGTCATACTTAGAAAATACTCTAGACCAAAAAAGATTTTTTTGAACTTGTGTTTTTGAAAAGGTTTTGAATTATTTTCAAAATTTAAGAAAAACTATCATTGCATTTTATCTCTTTCTACTTAAATATCCTAACATTATCTAGTTCTCCAGGCTTCTTAAGGAACTGATTACTTCTACAACTCTAATCCTCCACTATGGCTTTGCTTCCCACTCCAACCCTGAAAGTCAATGATGCCAATTCCTTGATATCTCAATATTCAAAAATTTCAAGAGTGAGCACCAACTTGAAAGATAAGATGAGCTGTCTTTGTTTTGTGTATGATTTCTATTAGATAAGATCTTGCATTAAGCTGCCATTTTGAAAGAATTACTCACCCAGCAAATGTTTAAATAAACCAACATTGAGTATTTAATGTTTTATTTTTACCAATTATTAGTACTGATAATTTTAAATCTAATTACATTTTAATAACAAATTATATAGTATAGATTTTTAAAAATAGATAAACCATCTCCACCAATGGACAATGATTAGAAGTGAATTTGGCATAAAATGAAGGTTAGCATTTGATATTTCTTAGGCTTTTTTTTTTCTTTTGAATTGCTGCTACAATAAAGATAATGCTAAAAAATTTAACACCATGCATTTTATTTCTTGAATTAAAAACATATATGTGTAAGAGAATGCATTTGGCTATTAAAAATGGCCAACCTCAAAACCTTATTATTTTATTAATTGTATTTATTATTATTATTATTGTTATTATTATTTTGAGACAGAGTCTTGTTCTGTCACCCAGGCTGGAGTGCAATGGCGTGGTCTCGGCTCACTGCAACCTCCACCTCCCAGGTTCAAGCGATTCTCCTGCCTCAGCCTCCTGAGTAGCTGGGATTACAGACACCTGCCACCATGCCCAGCTAATTTTTGTATTTTTAGTAGAGACAGGATTTCACCATGTTGGCCAGGCTGTTCTCGAATTCCTGACCTCAAGATCTGCCAGCCTCGGCCTCCCAAAGTGCTGGGATTACAGGCGTGAGCCACTGTACCCAGCCTACTTAATTAACTTTTTAAATTTTATTTATTTATTATTTTTATTTTAGGTTCAAGGGTACATGTCCAGTTTTGTTATATAGGTAAATTGTGTGTCACAGGGGTTTGGTGTTACCCAGGTAATGAGCATAGTACCTGATAAGGAGTTTTTCAATTCTCTCCCTCCTCCCACCATTGACTGTCAAATACACATATATCTATGTGTACTCAATAAAACCCTATTACTTGTTTTAATTCTCCAAGGTATTGCAGACTGCAGATTTCTTCTAGTTGTTATTTCAACATATCAGTTAATCAAAGGGCACACTTAAAATTGTGATGTAGTGATGTTACTTTGAGAGGCCAACTAAGATATCAGAATGCAAATATTCTAAGGATATTGGAAATAAATTTTGAATTGATTATTGTGCTAATTTCTTTAAATAAATTGTCCTACTATTTTACCTTGAGACTCTTGTACATCATTTTATTAATCTTTGCAAAACCATTGGCATTTCATCCTTGAGTTATGGCCATTCAAGTTGAAGTTGACTACCATCTTGTTTATATTAGAATTGAATTTTCTTTTAAATAAAACTATGACATAATGATCCATCTGTTCAAAAAAATAAAACAATGTTTTTATATTAGCAATTTGTTTGATTGACTTGTTATCCCTTCCTGGAAAACAATATTATGTTTAAAAGAGAGAGAGCCTCACAATAATTAAAGGTCAATGAACCTGGAATCTAAAGACAGGTTCTGGGCTTGACCCAGGTCTCCAGATTAGGTCACAGCTGTGTATATATATATATATATATATATATATATATATATATATGGGCAATTGATCTAATCTCTTTATTTTACTTTTCTTGCTTGACCAATTCCAAAGCATAAAGCACTAAACAAATGCAAGTTATCATTATTATAGAAAAATATTTACCCTGATTATCCCTCATAAATGCAAAGCTCACAACAATGCACCTACCATAACTGTCCAGGGCAGAACAATACTTTCATTCTGTGATATACTCTGTGAGATTCTCTTCTCCAACCAGGCTTTTGCCCAACTAGAGCAGACTCTCAGAAGAAGTTGGCACCTTTCCAGGTTGCTCTGGCAGTTGCCACATTAGGTACTGAAAAGTGACAGCTGCACACTTGGGAGACTACCTGCGCACAGAAGCTTCTAGCCTTTCACCTCCAAAAAGGAGCAGAATTGTTCATATTGAGCATATACATTGCTCATGCACAGACAGCAGGAGAAGGAGAAGAGGAGGAGGAAGAGAAAAACATGACAAAAAATTCTCCTCATAGAATCATAGAATTTTAGCAATGGAAAGGAACTTAAAAGTCATCTTGTGTAATCACCCATTCCTTTTCCTCATTCTACCCCAGCACCTTTATAGACCTAAGGAGATTTTCCTCTATGTTTTATAAACTGCATAAAGACAAAAAAGAAAAAGTATATATGATTCAGTTATCAGTGAAAAAGATACTGCTCATGAACTTTGTAAGATGTGTACCCACCTATATCAGAAATAAATGATAGAAACTTAAAATATAAACAGAATTAAAATGTCATTATCATAGCTCTTAAAAATAAATGGGTAAAATATGGAAGTGAGTAAAAATAAAACCTGGACTCCAGTGAATCTCTGCAATTGGTGTATTACTGATTTAGTAGCAATATTATTTATCTAGTGCTGTGTAATAAATTACCCTAAAACTTAGAGGCTTATGCAATCAACTGTAACACAAATAAGAATCATTTGTGTTATGGTTTTCATGGGTCTGGAATCTGAGCATAGCTTAGCTGAAAGCCTCAGACTCAGGGACTTTTACAAGGTTGCATTTAAAATGTTGGCGGCTGCTGTCATCTCAAGGCTAAACTTGGGAATGACTTGCTTCCAACTTTTCTCACAGGGTTCCTGGCAGGCCTCAGATTCTGCCTAGCTGTTGGCTAGAGATATCAGTTTATTGCCATGTGGGTCTCTCCATAGGGCTGCTCACAATATGATAGCTGGCTTCCCTCGGAGCATGCGAATGAGATGAAAGAGAAGGTGCATGAGATGGAAGCCACAGTTTCTTTGTAACCTCATTTCGGAAGTGACATTCTGTTGCTGTTAACTGTATTCCATTTGTTAGAAGTGAGTTATGGAGTCCAGCCCACATTCAAGGGGAGGAGAGTAGACACAAGGATGTGTATACCAGGAGCTGGGGAGCATTGAGGGTCTTCTTAGAAGCTGCCTACTGTAGGAGCCTTTTAAATTCTACCATTTTAAAATGAAGAGGACAAGCAATTTGAAAATGTTTTACTATGACTAATTCAACATAGTAAATTCTAGTACATATAATATGGTTTGTTGAAAGTAAGCATATTCAAATTAATTATCTGAATAATTTTTTTGGTGTTCCCATATAGTTTATATAGAGTATTAAAATTAAATATTGAGACTTAAAGTTCCAGAGAACATGGAGTAGCCCTACTCCTTACTAAACCTCCCCCTTACAACTAAGAAGGCAAATTGGCTAGGGATCTTGAGGAATAACTGGTGGTGAGTTAATTAGTTCTTCTAGAGCTATAGGATGCAGACATGAAGAGCAAACTTCATTGTAGAGTATGCAAATTTGGAATGTATCACTCTTTCGGCCCACATAATATTTCTTGGAAAATTATTTTTTTTAAAGTGTAACTTTGGTATGATATTGTTTATTGGTTATCTCTTTAAAAAAATATAACCAGAACATAAAACGAACTGAAGGTACCTTCTGTTTAATTGAACCTGCAAGTTACTTAATTTGAATAAATATGAGTATATTCTTTAATTGTAATTTCTTCTTTATTCCCTCTTCTATATTATATGTCTTTATTTAGTAACATTGCAAAGCCAAGCTATCATAATGAGATGTAAAATTTTATAATATCTCTTTTGAATCTCCATTATCTAACAGTATGATGTTATCTCTAAAAACATTTTTCTTCAGATAAATGTTATTTAAGTATAAATGGGGACTGATAACTTTTTTGCAAAATATGTTTTAGGCAAGTAAAATCTCACTATCTTAGATATATTTATATTTTGTTGACAATGCTGCATAAGTTTTTGTTAGAAATGAAAACTATAATGTCCCTAATTTATCAAAATTCTATTTATTTACGGGTGTGTGACTCATTTGTAGGTAAATAAGTTTATTGTGAGTAACTACGAAGACTAATCCATGTGTGAAAATAGTCATACTAGCTTTCTATTGTGTTAAAATTTTGCAAAAAAGCTCATATTGTTTTTTAAAACTAACATATATCAAGTATTTACCTTATGTCAAACACTAGGCTAAGGACTTTAAATGCATTATCTCATTATCTCATTCATGTTCACATTGCCCTATGAAGCAAGACCTATTTATATCCCTATCTACTGGTGAAGAAATTGAGGCTAAAGAAGATTACAGAGCCAGAGTTTAAACGTAGGTCTTTGTGATTTGAAAATTCCTGCTCTTAACCACCATGTAATACTGACTTCCCATTAGTATAAATGACTTTGTATATTGTGGATCAGTCCAATTCGACCTTGGTTGTTTCAATAGCAAGTATTTGCAAAGCTGCTCATGCTTTGCCTATGGTATGGCTGGGGGCTTGCTTGTTTGTTTCCTTAATTGCTCATTTGTGATTGGTTACAACTTGTGTAACTTTCCCAGTATTCATGCTTGATCTCCAGTAGGTTTTTTTCTCTTAGTATAGAATTAAATGCCTAGAGTTTATATGAAAAATTTTCTCCACTCTTTCCTTTCTGTATTCAAGATTCCCTGTAACACCTACAAGTGAAATACAACTGGAAAAAGGGCATTAAAAAATCTGGATATTCCTAAAAATCTAGAACTCTGATGTTGTTTAGCCAAACATCTGGGTGTTTGAATAGTTCAGCTTCCAACCACGTTTCTGGCAATATGCAGACACAGCCTGATGTTGATAAACTTTAGAGCTTCTTAGTTGGGCTTACTTTAGTATCATCTACTCTTCTCCAATTTCAAGTTGAAATGTATAAATCATAATAATTCAGAGGATTTCTCTTTTTCATTTACCTTGAAGATTTTATGGATTTCTCATAAGCTAAAATACAAATTCTATTAGTCCAGTTGTTATTTTTCCATTAAAATCTCCTGTGGGTTTTTCCCCACAAGATGGCAGAGTGAAGGCAGTGTTTGCACGCCTCTCCCACTTGAAAACACAAAATAGTGTTTAGATATTCACACTGTGAACTTTTTTCCCAAGAAGCAATGCAGGAACTTAATAGGAAAACTAAAATCTATAGATACTTTGAAAGAAGCAGCAGGCTGCCACTTACATCGTGAGCCAGGTGAAAAACTGTAAGTCACCAGAGTGTGAGAGGAGAGAGACTGCCTCCAGAATATACACCCCCCACTGGGGAAACTGGAAGACCAGGCCACAGGAGAAGGCCTTAACCACCCTGTGCCAGAACTGAGTAAGAGAGTGGTGAAAAATATAAAAGTAAGAATGGCAGTGGGAAGACCCTTGCATGCATTCCCATCTTCAGCATGGTCCAAGGAAGCCATTCCTAATTCTGCCTCACAGGAGACCTCACAGAAATCTGCCAATGAACTCAGGCAGTGGTCACAGGTTGAAAGAAGCTCTCAGCTTAATTTTATGCTATCACCTTTAGTGGGGCAGAAGCCCATTGGCCAGAACCAGGAGGTGAGTGGGAAGTCTGCTACAGCCACAAGGGCAGGAGCTGGATGCCCTGGCTGTACCAGCAGACTGGGACAGATATGGTCTGAAAGCAGTGGTTTCTATCCCCATGGGGAGAGTTTATGACCTGGGGCAGTTTTAACTTCTGAGCATAAACAACTTGGAACTTAGCTTCCTGTGGATAGTGGAAAATTGCAGGTGAGAGGTCTGCCTTGCTAAGTGCATGGGAGCTGGGTGGGACTTACTGCCACTTGGTACTCCCCACTCCCTGCCTGAACTCTTCTGTGTAGCAGAGAGTTATGCTCCTCTGTGGAACATTACCCCAGTGGCCAGAAGCATCCTTGACTTTCATAGGGACCACTGCTTGCTCTGCACATGGAGAGTCTGAGTAAGGACCTGCCTGACCCAGCCCCAACCTGGCTTTGCCCTTCCACCCACTCTGGTAGCTTAACATGAAGAACAGAAACCTTTTGAAGCTTTATAGCCTCGCCTATCACCTGAGAAACCAGAGTATTGTCCCTGGGTACCATAAGGCAAGCATAAATCCCACCACTACCACCATGGCTACTGGTCTTTTGAAAGTGTCTCCACCTGGTTGGAGGTCAGCCAACACAGTCCATTATAGCATCTCCAGGTAGAAAAGCACTGAAGCCAGGAAGAAGAAAACTTGTACATGACAGCCTGCACCACCCTGGCTAAACAGGAGGTCCCGAGTCTGTCCATGTAACTCATTCATTATTATTACATGTAGTATTTGAGAAAGCAAACACACTAAGTCTATCTATAACCAAGGAATCTCACAGAGCCTACACCACTTTCCTGCCACCTTCATTAGAGCTCATGCTGGTACCTGATGCTGGGAGACTTGAGGACAGGTAAAATCTCTGAATCCTTTGCAGACATTCCCTAGTACCAGCCTGGAGTGTGGCAGCTACACCACTGTGTGACCAGATCCAGAGGAGAAACAGCATTCACAGAAGTCTGGCTCTCAGGTATTTCACTCCTAAGGAGACAGGGAGGTTTACCACATCAAGGGAACACCTCATGGGAAAAAAGAACCTGGACAGCAGGCCTTGAGTCTTAGATCTTTCTGCTGGTGGAAGGTTTCTTTCAGCAGAGACATAGTTGCAGTTCTGGGCTTATCAGGAAAAGACTGCAGCGTTACGCCAACAGTCAGGCATCCCTGGTGCTCCTGAAGGTTCTTGGAGAAGAGGACTTCTTTATCCCTTCATCTACTACTGTAGACATACCTGGGGCTTTTCCCATGGGAGCTTGATGTGGGTGCACCTATAGACAGCTTCTTTAGAGCACTTCGAGGTGACTGCAACCCCACAGGAAGAGCACCCTCCAGGTGCAGGCTTATATGAGAGGTAAAGTCACAATTATTCTCTACTCGGAATATCAACATTCCTGCAGATAAAAGAGATGCCTGTATGATTTGAATAGCTGGAACACAGGGTCGAGAATGTGTCTGGGAGGTGGATAGCTTTTCTGCTGGTCTGTCAAAATAACTGAGGAAGCTCTGGTCATTATATCTGATAAGATCTCAGTGCATTCACTGAAAGCTTCCCCAGCCATTTATGTCAAGACCAGGACCTCTTCCCACAATTGGGTATTGCATTTACCCACCTGCTTTAGCCACAGCCAATTTATATCTGTGGACACTTTCCTCATTGGCCTGAAGCCTAAACTATTCAACCCAGTAAATAAAATACTGAGGAACACACAAATAAATACATACCATGGGAGAAAGAGATGTTTCAGGAGACCTCTGCCGTTTAAACACTATAGGAGACAGTAAATGTGCTTAAACACCAAGCACATTGCTACTAGAACCAGCATCTGAGATATCTGAGAAAATCATTATAGATGCTGTCTCTAACCAAGGAACTCCTACAGTCTTTACCATTCAAAGCAACAAGAGGAAAATTAGGCTACAATAAACTATAAATATTAAAATCACATTCTTAAGGGTGGGGGGAAAGAAATTAAAAAATAAAAAAGAACCAGAGAGAGGAGAGTGTAGGTCAAGATGACCAAATAGACACAAGTCTGTTGCACAACACCCAGCAAGAGAGATGCAGAAATCAAGAGATCTCCTAGCTCCAGCCGAGGTACAGGTGTATTTCAATGGGTCTGGTTGGACAGTGAGCAAAGCCCAGGCAGGGCAGACTGAGGTGGGGAGGGGTTCTGCTTCACGCAGAAAGTTCATCTGACTGGTGAGTTGGAGGGTCCCCCTCTGGCACTGTGGTCCAGTTACAATGCTTCCCCCAAAGCCTCAGTAACATACAGAACAGGGGATCTTTGCCAGTCAAGCGCTGGAAATTACAAGCACAGAGTTGAACAATAATCCAGGATGGTGTCCCAGATTGGTGCACAGATATAAGCAAATGCATAAGCCCATAAGCCAGCCAGGAGAGCCTGTAGACTGAGCTATCACCCCCTACCCCTGCCTGGAGAGAGAGGGAGCTGAATGTGGGAAGACAGACGGTGAGGCTGGGTGGGTACCTACCCTCCCCAACAAACCCCAGAGGGCTGAAGCACTAACTCTAGCAGGACCAGTGCGTCAATCTGAGCTGAACCCTGAATGATCCAGCCCTGTGGAGGAAAGACATAACTCACCATTAAAGAGTTGGGACTAGGCTTCATGTTTTAACAAAAAACACAGGAAGCCTATGTAGCAATGGGACAGTGTTCTTGACCACCCAGCAGCACCTCCAGGTCAGCAGAAGAGGTGGGCCTAACCTCCCAGAGTAAACAAAAAAGATGCAGGAAGCCTACCTAGCAACCTGAAGGACTCACTAGAAACCCAGTAGCACCTAGACAGGAGGACAAGCAACCTCATCAAGCAGCTCCCTGAGATCACAGCCAGGTAAATCCACGAAGATGGGAAAAAAACAGTGCAAAAAAGATGAAACCATCAAAGACCAGAACATTTCTTCTCCTTCAAGGGATCACAACTCTTCAACAACACGGAACACAACATGACCAAGAAAGAGTGTGATGAATTGACATAAACAGGCTTCAGAAGGTGGATAATAACAAACTTTTCTGAGCTAAAGGAACATGTTCTAACTCAATGCAAAGAAACTAAAAACCTTGAAAAAAAGGTTAGACAAAATGCTAACTAGAATAACCAGCTTACAGGAGAACATAAACACAGCACAAGAACTATGTGAAGCAAACACAAGTTTTTTTTTTTTTTTTTTTTT
>PVKP010014791.1:0-52005 GCA_004027715.1 Plecturocebus donacophilus
AGACAGAATCTTGCCCTGTCGCCAGGTGCCAGGCTGGAGTGCAGTGGCACAATCTCGGCTGACTGCAAATTCCACCTCCCAGGTTCAAGCAATTCTCCTGCCTCAGCCTCCTGAGTGGCTGGGAATACAGCGTGTGCCACCAGGCCCAGCTGATTTTTGTATTTTTTTAGTAGAGACGAGATTTCACCATGTTGGCCAGGATGGTCTTGATCTCTTGACCTCATGATCCGCCTGCCTCGGTTGTCTCCTCTTTAAGTTTGTTTGCAATTATTAGAGATACTTGGTGATTCCTAGTAATAAGTTACCTGAAAACCTCATTCATTCAGCAAGTAATGTTGAGTCACTACTATTTGTACAGCATATGCTAACAATATAAAATATGTGGCGAGAGCACAACGGCTGAGGTTCTTTTTGATGTTTAATAAGCGAGTGTGTTTTGGGCCAGGTCACTGAAGAACCTTTAGAGGAAGAGACAGAGGATGTTGCAAACCTGTGGAATTCCTTTAATGACGAGGAAGAGGAAGAAGCAATGGTGTTCTTTGTCCTTCAGGAGAGCACTGGGTATATGGCACCAACGCTGCGGGCCCTGGCCGTCATCCACACTATCATCTCTCTAGTCTGTGTGGTGGGATACTACTGCCTGAAGGTGAGCTGCTTGCCACTTTGAATCTAGTCTGACTCCTTGAGGAAGAAGTGTCCTTTTTGAGCCCAGCCAGCCCCTTGCTCTAAGACTCTGCTATTTATAAAGGTCCTTGTAGGTCCATGGAGCAGCAGCAGCAGCGCATCACCTGGGAGCTGCCTAGACCTGCAGACTCTCAGGCCTCACCCCTGGTCTTTTAACTCAGAATCTACCACTTAGCACGATCACTGGGCAATTTGTATGCACTTTCAAGTTTATGAAGCCTTGCGTTAGGAGTCCCATTTTGGGTACCTCTTGTTGAAGTGCATAGAATGGGTCATCAGGCTAAGTCACATGGAAAGCTAGTCATGAGAGAGTCTTCTGATCTTTTAATTGATGTTGAAATTTTTATAAAAATGCTTTTTTATTAGGTTGTAATGATTCAAGATCTCAGAAGAAAGCTTACTGATGTGTTAGTTTTCAGTTATGTATTGCTGCATAACAAACCATTCTAAAACTTAATGGTTTAAGATGACCACTATTTCTCTCTGATTCTGTGGGATGACCAACACATTTGGGCAATTCCTCTGTTCAATGAAAAGCGAGCATTTTTTTCAGTCGTCTGCAAGCTCAGCTGAGCTGGAATGGCCAAGATAGCACTTTCCCATGCCTGGCAGCTCAGTGGGGGCACAACTGGAAGAATGGACTCAGCTGGGGTAGCTGGACCTCTCTTTCTCTCCAGGTAGATTCAGAGCATCTCCTTCTCCATCTGGCCTTTCCACAGGGTCTCTCCAGTAGGGTAGCTGCACTTCTTGCATGATGGCTTGGGTTTCCAAAAAGAGCATGGAGGTGGAAGCTGCTAGCCCTTCCTAAATCTTAGGCCCAAAATGGGTACGGTGTCATTTCCATTGCATTCTTTTGTTTAAGGCAAGTCACTTGGCCATCCCAGATTCATTGTTGCATGGTAGAGTGGACAGGTACTACACAAAGGCATGAATTCCAGGAGGCATGGTTCCTTGGGGCCATAGTCAGAACCACTACAGTTATGTCAATCTTCAGTCATTCAGTTTTTGGTGTTCCAAGTCCAGTTCTAGTTCTGCTACATCATAAGTTTTTCTCACTGCTTTTCTCATTACATTTTTTCTTCCTTCTCTTGAGTAGGAAGTCTCCTTAACTACAGCAAGTCATCTTCTTCCTGGGAAGAGTCCAGGAAATATTATCCTATCTTGTGGTTCTTTCCTCCCCCAGTGAACTATAGTGTCGTGTGGGAAGTCCAGCTCCCATGCTGAAGAGATTTTGTGCCCTGGGCTACATTAAGGGCTCCATTGCAACTATGAAAGTGCAAATTCTGGAGCCAGGCTTCCTGGGCTGAACTCACAGCTCTGCCACTGAAACTCCCAGCTCTCTCTCTTCTTATATGTAAAAAGAAGTATTGTTTTGGCCGGGCACGGTGGTTCACGCCTGTAATCCCAGCACTTTGGGAGGCCGAGGTGGGTGGATCATGAGGTCAAGAGATCGAGACCATTCTGGCCAACATCGTGAAACCCTGTCTCTACTAAAAATATAAAAATTAGCCTGGTGTTTGGCACATGCCTGTAGTCCCAGCTACTCAGGAGGCTCAGGCGGAAGAATCACTTGAACGCGGGAAGCGGAGGTTGCAGCGAGCCAAGACTGCGCCACTGTGCTCCAGCCTGGGCGACAGAGCAAGACTCCCTCTCAAAAAAAAAAAAAAAGAAAAAACAAAGTATTGTTTTAAAGTTGCTGGGAGAATTAAATGTAGTAGTATGTGTAAATGTACTCAGAACATGTAGTAAACCCTTAAGCATATTAGCTGCTGCTCCTTAGTTTGACATCCTAGAGCTCAGCTTATTACATGGAGTACAGACTATACTGTGACCTGGAGAAAACAAAAAGAAACACTATTTAGCAAGTAAAAAGGATGGAAATTTTGCTTACAAGAGTATACAAACTTCTAGAAGATTGAATGGGAATAGTTGGAATCCCAGAGATAAGCACCGCTCTACAACTTGATATTACTATTGTTCTTCAGAGTCATTCAAAGCAGCAGGCATTAGTCAGTTGCTGAGCTTTGCCTCACCTCGCACATTATCTGTTTTCTAACAGTGATCGTTAATTCCACACAGTGTGCCACGGCTACTAGCCTTTGCCACCTTCCTGTCGAGTTTTTTACTTTATCAGTGTTATTTCATTGTTGTAAAGAAAAACAGGTAGAAAACCATTGTTTTTAAAGAAAAACGAGAGGTAACTCTTTACACATCACTATCTGAATTTTCTTCTTTTGTTTCGGACAAAAGCGATGTGGGGTACATGCGTATCATGAGTCTGGAGATGAAGGTCTCAAGGATGTTGCCAGGTAGCCAGTGGCATCTCAGCTAGAGATGGGATGAGAAGTTTTTCTGGCTAGAGCAGCTCTGTCAATTCTGACTTCTCATTTCCTGGGATTTCAGCAGTAGCCTCTGGCCTCACTAACTCTGTCCCATGTTTGGAGTGTGTGCACTTAGTGATGGTTAGGCCAAGTGGATTATTTTCCAGTCCCTTTCTGTGTTCCCCTTTGGAGGTAGGTCCTTATAGCCATAAATCTGTATCTAGTCTAAAATTACAATTATAAAAGAATGGAGAGTGATAGGAGGAAACAAGTATGCCACTACTTGAACGGAGCTCCTTACAGAAAGAACCTCAGGAAGGAAATTTCAATACAGACATGAATCCTCTCATTCCATCAAACCATGTTTCATTAACTGACGTCAAAGCCATGAGATGACTATGGCCCTGTACACTGGAGGGAGCTGGAACATTTCATCACATTCCTGTGGTTGGCCGATCTATTCAAGAATGGTTTATTGTATTTTCTAAATCTTGGTTTAACCCCAGTTGAGGAGTCTTAGGAGTCCAAACTCATTCAGCCCTGGGGCTCATCTAGGCATGGCCTGTATACTAGCATGGGTCAAAAAGTCTAGTTTGTGTTAATATTAGCTATTTAACTGAAAACTTCAAGGGTGACCCCAATCAGATCAGCTTTAAAGAGGTAGGTATTTAGCCAAAGAGATTAATTTGGCTTCAAGCCCACAACTAGGCCCCCTAAGAATCCCACTATAAGGAGATTGCTGCACTGAAGTTGGAAGGTTAATTTGTGACAAATACCTGGCAGCAGGTGCTTTAATCACAAAGCCTGCTCTGTGTAACCATTGTCTTCCCACTCCTAGGTCCCTTTGGTAGTATTCAAAAGGGAAAAAGAAATAGCCAGGAAGCTGGAGTTTGATGGCCTATATATCACCGAACAGCCATCTGAAGATGACATCAAGGGGCAGTGGGACCGCTTGGTGATCAACACACCGTAAGTGTCCCTCTACCCCAACTTAAAAAGGAGACGGAGTCTCTACTATAAATAGAATAACTCTTTCCTCCTGGCCTTAAAACTGGTTAATATAAACCTTCTTCTGGTTTCTGGGACTTTTCTCCCTTGCCTCTTCAATAAAGCCACTTACTCCCCATTAAATACTTGTATAGACTTCTATTAGTTTAACAGTGGACAGAAGATATTATCAGAAAGCACTGAGTATATTTTATTTAGACAAGACAGTCCAGTACAATATTGCTTAAACTAGTTTTCCATGTTCGAGTCACAGTGTTTCCAGGGCTTAAGTTGCCCGGTTGATCAGCTTCACCTTCTCCATAGCCTTCCATGGCACAGCAGTCCTGTAATTGTGCCATCTCTGCAGTCTTCTTCTTAACCAAATACGCTACTTGGTAGGAGACCTCCTCTTAACATAAGATTGAGAAGCACTTACATGGGCAGGTAAATAGAGCTGTCTGGTAGGGATGTGAAGACCTGTAGAGGCAAGCCTTCCTTCCTGTAGGTATGTGGCGCTGTGGTGGGAAGGAGCAAGAGCACTGATTGACTGTCAGGTGACACCAGGTCAGCTCTGAAGCTTAGTGGTCTGTGAACTTACACAAGGTAATCAACCTTCTCAGCCTTAGTTTTTTCCTCAGTGATAGAGGGATGAGGATATCACCTCCTACAGTCCTTGGAGGATTAATGAATGTATGTCAAGTGCTTGGCAAATGCCTGGCACATGATAGGCATTAAGCTGTTACTCATTCTCTTTCCCCCAACTATTCAAAAACTGGCCATCATCATTAGCAAATTGTCATGCTCTAATGACAGTTGATTCACAGAGTGACAGTTTCAAGATAATGTGGTAAAAGAAAAGAAATAGGGCCAAATATGTAAACAAAGGTGACTGTGTTGAAACTCTTTGGTGTGCCGATTAAGATAGGCATGTTAAGAAGCAAGCATCCTGACCCCAGGGTCAGAAAACTGTCCTATCCAAAGATGATCAGGCAAACTGAGAAGCAGCTCTGCAAAGGTACAGCTAAGCATATTTCTTTATAGTCTCCGAAAAGGAAGGCTCTTCTCGTAGAGGGGTGAAAATGTGAACAGGCACATCTTCACATCTTAAGTCTTTCCTTGTGTGAGAAGATTGACAGGGGACCTGCAGGCAGGGACAAACAATACTACTAAGCACTGTCTCTGACCCTTTGTCCTTAAATTACAGAAACCTCGGACACTATTAAATAGTTGACTCCTGTGGCAAGCTTTGTGCCAACATCAGCAATGCTCGTGTCTGTTATACAAGGAGATATGGCCTAAAAGTCCCAGTAAGAAGGCAGTTCACTTTCTAGAAATATATCCTAGAGACAGTGAGACAAGTACACTAAAATGTCCCAGCAAAGGTATTTGCCAATATTCTTAGAGTAGCTTAAACATCCACGAGCAGGAAATGCATAAATAGCTATTTTTTAAAATTTTAGATAGGCCAATGTTTAATGTTTTTCACAATAATGGTATCATAGTACATGTTCATATTTTATAACATGCTTTTTTTCAGTTAACTGTATGTCATGGAGAGCTTTTTAAAAATTTTATTTTATATTGCTAAGCACACGTAAATAAGAACATATAAAATATATATGTACATTTTACAGTATAATTATAAACCAAAAAGGTTAAAAAATAGAACATTATTGAGAACTTTTAAAATCCCCTGTATTGCTGGGTGTGGTGGCTCACGCCTGTAATTTCAGCATTTTGGGAGGCCAAGGTGAGTGGATCGCCTGAGGTCAGGAACTCGAGACCATTCTGGCCAACATGGTGAAACCCCGTCTCTACTAAAAATACAAAAATTAGCTGGGCATGGTGGAACACACCTATAATCCTAGCTACTCAGGAGGCTGAGACAGGAGAATCGCTTGAACCTGGGAGGCAGAGATTGCAGTGAGCTGAGATCGCACCATTGCACTCCAGCCTGAGTGACAAGAATCTCCATCTCAAAAAAAAAAAAAAAATCCCCTGTATTATCCTCCCTGATCATATCTTCCCATCCTACAGCTATCATTTTTGATGTTCATTAGTGGTTAGTAATATTAATTCTTAATTAGCGATCAGTGATATTAATTAGTGATATTTATTCTGCTGCTTTATAGTTTTTCCAGTTAGGTATTTGTCCCTAAATATATTACTCTATTTTGACTATTTTGAACTTTATATAAATGAAATTATACTATATACATTATACTGCCACTTGAATTTTTTTTTGAGGTGGAGTCTCACTGTGTCACCCAGGCTAGAGTGCAGTGGCATGATCTCAGCTCACTGTAATCTCTGTCTCCCGGGTTCAAGTGATTCTTCTGCCTAAGCCTCTTGAGTAGCTGGGACTGCAAGTGTGGGCCACCACACCAAGCTATTTTTTTTTTTTTTTTTTTTTTGTATTTTAGTAGAACCGGGGTTTCACCGTGTTGGCTAGGATGGTCTTAATCTCCTGACTTCGTGATCTGACCACCTCGGCCTCCCAAAGTACTGGGATTACAGGCATGAACCACCGACACGTGGCCACTTGAATATTTTTTAGGATTATATTTGGGAACTCACCTTTGTTGATGTATGTAGATATAACTGTTCATTTTCAAAGCTGTAAAATTTTCTATTATGTATGTTATCACATTTATCAGTTTTCCTGACAGTAGATATTTCAGCTTTTCTGTTGCTGGTTCTTATAAACAGTGCTACAGTGAACATTCTCATGCCTGATACACAAGTAGAATTTCTCTAGAGTATAGACACAGGAGAGAAATTTGCTGAATAGTAGCATATGCAAAATGTTTGTTCCAATTTTTACTCCAAACAGTACTTTATGAGAGTTTGTACTTCTCTGCTTGTCGGCACTTACTGGCAGATAATTTTGCTCATCTGGTAGGCATATAATGGTACCTCATTGTACATCTCCCTGGTTACTAAATCGGTTGAGCATCTTGTACTTTTTCCCAAACATTCATATATAGATATATTCCTTATTTATATACTTTCCTTCTGAAGGTCTTTTCTCTATGCCACACTTTAAGGACTAGTAACAAGCAAAAATATGTTTTCTACCTTCAAGGAGTTTGCATACCTAGTCAGAGGATAGGAAATTCAGAATGCTCAGATGAAGGTAAGACCATATCTATGTAAAGGTCATGCCCAGAGCCTGTGGTCCTTGCCCCTTCAGCATCAGTCATGGAATCTTCTGCTTAGGACAAAACACGACCAGGCTGCGTTGTATGTTACAGACCATTTGCATAAAGGATTTAGGAGAAAGGAGGTATCAGTGTGGCAGAGAAAGCATGGCTTGTTTTTATTTGTTTTATTTTCAATTTAAATGCAATGCATGAAAAAAATCAAGTAGCAACATACAAGGAAGAAAGTCAAAATAATTATTTTCATCCCCCAGAGATAAAATATTAGCAGTTTGCTCTGTAACACCAGCATTTGTTTTTGCTTTCAAATGTTTAAGACAAACTGCTTTAACAAAGCAAAAACAACCATTTTTTTTTTTTAAATACTGCCACCCTGTTGGGGGAGAGGTGGCGTTTTGCTGGGATGATTTTTCTGAGAGGTCAGTGAATAGTGGGAGGGCTCTATTTCCTTATTACCAACTTGGGTGGTCTCTGGAGAACAGGGAACTGTTGTGTTACAGAACCAAAGAGAATGAATCAAACAAAGAAAAACAAAAGTAAGAATGCATGAACCAAAGGCCAGAGGCTCCTAGGCTGTAATCCAGCCTTACAAGGAACCCCCACCGGAAGGATTCAGTAATTCTGGATAGGAACAAAATATTTTCAATGGTTTTTGCCAACATTCCTGAAGATTACAGTTCTTTCTTAACAATAAGAAATACTTGCAGTGGAGCTGATACAAGCTACAGACAGAAGAAGATCATCTCTCTGGGGATGGTACAGAACAAGGAACCATCTCCAAGAAAGAGAGGGATCCAAGTCCCTGAGGAAAGCAGGCCCTCGGCATTACTTGGGAATAGGAAATAGAGTGGAAAAGCACTCGGTTAAAAAAAATTCAATGGGAATCACCTTTAGTTTATTTCTAGACTGGAAACTCTTCATTTCCACCACATCCCACATCCCTCATCCCCATTATCTACCCCAGTAGCTGACATTAAGTGGTGACTCACTGAATGGAATGTATGTGTTTTCTGTAGCATTTTGTTTCTGGTTATACTGGGATCAGGGAAAGGATTTAGAAACATATATCTGTCTCTATGTAATCTGTCATCACAATTCTTGGTGCCAAACCATAATTCTGAGGCAGAACCTGCCCAGTGGTCTTCTAAGTGTTTCAGAAGTCAATACAAAGTAGTGAAACCATACCTTAATCAGTAGACCTGTGATGATGCTGAACTTCAATCAGATCTTGAATTCTTTAGTGAGCAGGACAGAAACCAAAAAGATCACAGATCCAGGCACTCAAACTGAAAAGTTTCTTGATGTGCTTTCCTTGGTGTTAAGAATGAAGAACCTACCTTTTTCATTTTCTTTTTCAGATCTTTTCCTAACAACTATTGGGACAAGTTTGTAAAGAGAAAGGTATGCCTTGTCAGTGGGGGTGAGTTCCATGATCACTAAGAAATGTGGTGTATGTTTCTTAAGTTCTCCACATACAAACATGAGTAAATGTGATGCTACTTTTATGATAGTGTCTCAAGAAGAGTAAGTCCCACAGATGGGGTTGGATATGAACATATGTAGGTTTTTGGTTTCATTCGTATACTTATCTGCCTTAAGCAAGTTAACACAGTACTCATTGTTTTCTGCACAGTAGATGTTTTCTCCCCTGCAGAAAGATACCACTATCAATCAGCTTTTAGAAAGTTATCATTTAATTGTCTTTATTACATCTTTTTTTTCTGGGTTTTTTTTTTCCTCTTATTTCTGCATTTTGAACTGTGTCTTAATCTACCCCTTGGAAGAGCCCACAGGGCAGCAAAGCTCTGAAGATCCCAGAGCTAGAGAAGATTTGGTGGTGGTGTGTGGCCTGAGCTCACCCTGTCATCCTTCGCTTCAGGTGATCAACAAGTATGGAGATCTCTATGGAGCAGAACGCATTGCTGAACTTCTGGGTTTGGACAAAAATGCTCTTGACTTTAGCCCAGTAGAAGAGACCAAAGCAGAGGCGGCCTCTCTGGTGTCATGGTACGTAAAGCTTAGGAGTTAAAATCCAAAGCAGCTAAAATAGATCTTTTGCTTTTCCATTCCTCTTCAGTTGCTCAAGGGAGAAATTATAACCGTGTCTTTGTTCTCTCAGGCTCTGGTCTGGCTTAGGTGTTTCTTCTAGGTTCTAACATATTGGGAGAGCACTGCTTTAAAAATCTGAAGAATAGGCTGGGCATGGTGGCTCACGCCTGTAATCCCAGCATTTTGGGAGGCCAAGGTGGGCGGATCACGAGGTCGAGATTGAGACAATCCTGGCCAACGTGGTGAAACTTTTTTCTACTAAAAATATAAAAATTAGCTGGGTGTGGTGGCGCCCACCTGTAGTCCCAGCTACTTGGGAGGTTGAGGCGGGAGAATTACTTGAACCTGGGAGGCGGAGGTTGCAGCGAGCCAAGATCCTGCCACTAAACTCCAGCCTGGCAACAGAGCGAGACTCTGTCTCAAAAAAAAAAGTTTGAAGACCAATACATTTTTATGCTTTATAGAGCTGAAAGAGAAAGACTAATTAAAATTTCAGGCTGGGCTGCGTGCGGTGGCTCACATCTGCAATCCTAGCACTTTGGGAGGCCAAGGCTGGTGGATCACAAGGTCAGGAGTTCAAGACCAGCCTGGCCAACATAGTAAAACCCTGTCTCTACTGAAAATACAAAAAAAGTTAGCCAGGTGTAGTAGTAGTTGCCGGTAGTCCCGTCTACTTGGGAGGCTGAGGCAGGAGCATCACTTGAATCCGGGAGGCAGAGGTTTCAGTGAGCCGAGGTCGCACCACTGCACTCCATCCTGGATGACAGAGTGAGATTTTGTCTCAAAAAAAAAAAAAAAATCAGGCTGTGTGATTCAGCTGTTCTCTGTCTCATGGGGAACACATAAAATTTGATACAGCTGAGAGCCCTATTTAGGTTATTAAACCTGAGAGAAAAAACTTTTTCCCCCTTATTAAGCACTTTAGTACCTCTTGACATTTATAAGTTTTAAAATTACTGTTCTTCTTTAGGCTAAGTTCCATCGACATGAAGTACCATATCTGGAAGCTTGGAGTTGTTTTTACTGACAATGTAAGTATTGCACCTTGAAAAAAAAAAATTCCGTACCCCAGGTTCAGGGATGCCACAGAGAAACAAGCTATGGAGAATGCCCAGAAAGATTCAGGGATTGCTTATCAAAGGCCAAGAGTCTTACATGTCCTGGGGGACACTTATACAATGGTATAAGGTAGTTGGGACTCACTTAGCAATTCTTGGGCCAGCTCACAGCACCTCGACCCCCGCTATCCTCAGTTTGTCCCCCAAAATAAGAAAAAATGGCTGAATGAGCACATTATCAGGCAGAAATACTTTAAAAACTGCTTTCTTCCATCCCCAGTCCTTTCTCTACCTTGCCTGGTATACAACCATGTCAGTTCTGGGCCACTACAATAACTTCTTCTTTGCTGCTCACCTGTTGGATATCGCAATGGGCTTCAAGACACTGAGGACCATTCTGTCATCTGTAACTCACAACGGCAAACAGGTATGGTTTCTACTGATGCAGCACAGAATGGACTTATATATGCTTAGGGGGAAAAAAACAGCAGGTAGTATACAGTGTATGACAGGAAGGAATGTGTCATGGTGTATAATGTACCTTTCTTGGCCAAATGCTTGAACTAATAGTGATTGTTTTTGCAAAATTGTAGACAATTAAAAATATAGCTGCAACCATCATGTAGAAAGCATAAGACTTTGATTCAGTAACCGCTGACATTAAGATCAACCAGGGAAGGAGCGAGGTGATAGACATGTCAGAATAACCTTGGAGATCTTTTTAAGGTCTACCCTTTCTTCCCTGAATCTGATATACTCCCTGGGGGTTAGCAAGTAGACATACTGTACACAGAAAACTCCCCAGGTACTTCTGCTATCTGCATCCAATTAAGAACCAATGGTTTTAGATACACATACACATATATAATGTATATGGTTGTTATATATGATACACATAGTACACATTATAGTGCATGTATAATATAGTTAATACTATATAGTTTATATATATATATATATATATATATATATATATAATCAAGGAATTGACTCTGACAATATATAGATTAGAATGGCTATAGCCATACTAAAATCTAATGGCTCCTCCTTGTCTACAAATTCAAACTGTTTAACATTTCATTAAGTACAAATCTGTGTATGAGACATGCTCCCTCACATCTCCAAACCTTTGTATGGGAGAGGGAGAAAAGATGGAAGTTAAAATGTGCCAAGCTTATGCCATGTCACAGTTACTGTGACAGTCTCACAACTACCTGGTAAAGTAGATGTTAGGCTCACTTGACAGATAAGAGAATTGAGCTCAGAGAGGCTAAATGTCTCACCTAAGACCACACAGCTGCTAAGTGGTAGAGCTTAGACTCAAGCCCTTTTCTTCCCTGATGCAAAATCCAAGTTCTTTATCTTTTTTTCCCCAAACCAACTGCTTTCTGTGAGGTCTGCTCTCCAAGGTTCGAGTGATTGTTCCTCCCTCGAGTCTGCTGAATAGATTTCCTCTGGTCCTGATCTTCACACTTATGCCCACTCCCTTTTGTGTCGCTCCTTGAAGGCAAAGCTCTGATCTTGTTGATCTTCGTGTCTCTAGCTCAGTGCCTAGTGCTTGAGAGGTCAGATGTGCAGGTCCCGTGTACTCCTCACGTACACCCCTGAACTTGACTCCTAAAGCCTGGAAGTAAGCATGCCCTAGGACACCGCAAAGGGCCAGGGCAGATTTCTCCATAGCAAAAAGTGTGACTCAGCTCCACCATCATCATTCTACTTCAAAGTTGTGACAGTTATCCAGGGCATGATTATTTATGAAACAGTACAATGTAGGGATACCCACCAGTCCAAAGAACCTTTGGGGTTTTCTAAGCAGCAGCATTGTGAAGCCTCAGGTAACAGGGAGCTCTGTATAAACAACAACAAAACAATCTAACCCTCCCCACAGCACGTTCACTGTTCAATGCTGAAGTTCTTTTACATTTTACTTATGCCAAATCTAATACCCTGTTGCTGCTGCTGCCCCTGATGGACCACCCCTTCACGTGCACCTGTGTCCAGCCTCTGTGTCCCCAACTCCTTTTCTTATAAGGACCCCAGTGAGATTGGCTGTGGGCCCATCTTAACACCTCAATTTAACTTCATCACCTCTTTGAAGGCTGTATCTCCATCTCCAAATACAGTCACATTCTAAGGTATTGGAGGCCAGGCCTTCAGCATATGAATTTGGGGGGCACAGTTCAGCCCCTAACACCCCATCATTACTCTTTTCTCCCAGTAAGCCCTCTTCTCTTTCCCTGTGGTCCCATCTTTCCTCTTCTGCTCACGGCCCGATAGCTTTCTTAGCCACCCTCCATGCCTTCCCCATTTCCTCTCCTTGCTGGGCCTCACTGTTCCTCCCTGTTTTCTAGAGTCTCCCATGAGCCTTTCGAGATAGAGCAGACCCCGCCTCCTTTTCCTTTCTCTGTCCTCTCATTCCTAGTTGGTTCTGACTGTGGGTCTCCTGGCCGTGGTGGTTTATCTCTATACTGTGGTGGCTTTCAACTTCTTCCGCAAGTTCTACAACAAAAGTGAAGATGATGATGAGCCGGATATGAAGTGCGACGACATGATGACGGTGAGAGTCCACCCACTGCGGGGTCACCCGCCCCACCGCCTCGCTGGGAAGAAGGGCTGAGTGTGGATGCTCTGGAGAACTAAGTGAGAGCTGCAGAGTTAGTCACAGAGCACAGTAGAGATCAGAGTAGGGCACAGATGTTTCTTCCACACAGGTGTGTCCTGGGAAGACAAAGCAATGGAGGTAGGTTTCATGACCACACATCTAAGCCCTGTGGGCAGAGAAGCAGCCTGCACAGGGGGCTCATCATTCATCTATGTTTTTTCTGGGGTAAACATGAGACATTATTATGAATGAACCTGTATCTGAAATTTCCTGGGAGTCGAGCTTTGATTGTTGTCTCTGAGAGCAAAGTCCCACGAACTGGGATTGAGCACTTGATTGATTTATTTCAGCAAGCCAGTCAGGGGTTCTTTCAGGACGGTCACCTGGCTGAAGAACATGACAGCAGCAGGATCAGGTTTGGAAGTGGGAGGGGGGTCCTGTCAGGCCAGACCCTTGTGAGAAAAAAGGCACTGCCCAGAGTGAGCCACCTTGGCTGCAGCAGCATCTCCAGTTTATTTTGACCAGATTTCAGAAAAATCACGTGCGTCTCAGGGACAGTGAATTGCCCAGTCTGTGAGCATCTCCATAAAAGAGGTGACACTTGTTGACTAAGAACTCTTTCTTGGGCCGAGCACCGTCATGAGACAGCAACACTAGCCCCTAGAGACCAGTATGACCAGCATGTCTTCAGGCTTCCCCTGGCTTTTGATTTTCCAGGGTTAAGACAGTTCTTTCTCTGTGAGTCTAACCCATCCCATCAGGTGGAGAGACAGAGGGTACACTGCTCTGTGAGCCCATGCCCAGGCGCCTAGATTGGCTTAAACATGCTGAATGGGAGGAGCAGAAAGTTCCATTATCTTTTATCTTCCTGCGGCAGGAATCCCTGCCCTATCAGGTGTAAGGGGAAAGCAGATGAAGAAGAGGGGGCCTTTTTGCAGTTTGTAGCCTGAAAGCCAAGCTGACACTCTTAAATGAGGAAAAATTAGTATCTGTCCTAGGCCATACTCACCAAGGCTTAAAGATCTTTTAACTTGTATACACCTTAAATGAATTCTGTTGTATCAAATAGTTAAAAACTTTTTTAAATGGGCCTAAATATATCTTTTAAACATAAAAACAATCTTTCCATCTTTGTAGATACCAAACTGTCCAGAGAGTGTAGTGAAGAGCAGCTAGCAGCATGAATACTGGTACCTCTAAGGAGTTCCCCTCTCCTGGCCCAGGGCTGCCACACTCTGACCGAATCTTATGAATGATCTGACTACCTTGCTAAAAACAAACAAAACTGACTTTTGCCTAAATTTCCATTATTTTTCTTCTCTAGTGTTACCTTTTCCACATGTATGTGGGAGTGAGAGCAGGAGGCGGCATTGGTGATGAAATTGAAGATCCTGCTGGTGATCCTTATGAAATGTATCGCATTGTCTTTGACATTACCTTTTTCTTCTTTGTCATTGTCATCTTGCTGGCCATCATTCAAGGTATGATTGCCAATTCTGTTAAGTATGAGCAGGGTTTCATCTAGGTTTTTTTGCTTTCTTTCATCTATAACTTAATTGGTTTATGAAGAAGTGTGTGAATTCATTTACTTGTTAATTTAGCAAGAACTAATTTAGCATCTACTATCCCTAAGGCTGTGGCTATACATAAAGCCAAAGACACATCTAGGCACAGTTGTAAGAAACTTAATTTCATACAGAGAAACCCCTTCTTTCTGTTCTTCTACTCTGAATTATTTCCTCCTCACTTCTGCTTCTAGCTTCTAGGATCTGTCCTGTGACTAGTCTGGTCCTCTTCATTTTCCTCCCAGGCAGGGAAATGCGGAAGGAGCAGAGAGCTGGACAGTACAGGGGAAGGAAAGAATGACATTTTAGTCAATAGCTTGTCAAGATTGGAGAAAGATTATCATGAATTTAGCTTGAGTCATGCTGAGTGGAGGAACCTGTAAGACAGGCAGGTGTTGAGCGCTAGGAAGCCAAGGAATGTGGGGGAACCATGATCCACCTCAATGTCAGAGGGGCTAGGAGAACTATCACACAGATGTACCAAATAGCTAAGCAAAATAGAAGACTAACCTGGGAGAAGTGGGGAGGAAAGAGTTTCAGGGAGGAACCAGTAGTTAACAGCACTGCCTAGGGTGGAAACGTAGAGTGAGGAGGAAGAATGAGAAGCAGCCAGGATGTAACACTTAGAAACATGAGTATTATTTATCTAATTTTGCTTTCAGTAGGTCAGCTTTGACAATTCACTTTTTTAACAAAATAAAGTGGTTTCTTCCACTCCGTCTAGCCCTGAACACTATACAGATTGCTTTGTCTTTGTATTTAAAATTCCAGGTCTTATTATTGATGCTTTTGGAGAGCTGAGAGACCAGCAGGAACAAGTGCGAGAAGATATGGAGGTAATGTTCCTCTAAGTACTAGTCGCAGCTCTATTTTAATATCCTCACAAGCAAATGGATTTTTTAAACAATAGGTTTTACTATTACTTAGGGCCAATCCTAAGCAAGACCACAGGAGCAGCCACCCTGCTGCCTCCTTCACTGTTCTGTAATCGGATCAGCTCCCAGCTAATCAGGAGCTAAGTGTGTGGCACTACTGAGTGAATGACTAATAGCCAAAAGCATTAGAAATACCTTTCATTGTCTCTCAATTCAATAGAATCATGACTGTCTCCTCTCCTGCCTATATTATTATGCCTACAAATGCCTTTTCTGCCTGTTGTTTTTCTTAGACTAAATGTTTCATCTGTGGGATTGGCAATGATTACTTTGACACGACCCCTCATGGTTTTGAAACACATACATTACAAGAGCACAACTTGGCCAACTACTTGTGAGTATTCTTGGTTAACAGAAGTGATGGGGGTTGTAGTGTAAAAAAGCCAATCATGTCATGCAGTTCAGTGTCTGCTGGAAAAAGTTACCACGAAGGAACTTCCAGGAGTGCCCTGAGCCTGTCCCTCTGTCCACAGACTCTGCCTCACCTGTGTGTGACAGATGAGTGTTGCGGGTAATTCCTGCTCCTAGCAAAGGCCAGCTCCTCAACCTGTGATTGCATTCCATCCAATCTCCAGGACACATACCTCCAGGATTTCTCTTTCTCTGCTTAACTTCTTCTATCACCATATAAATATTCTTTTTTCTAACCTGAAACAAAGAAAAATCTGTGCCCTCACTTTTACTTCCAGCTATTGCTCTACTTCTTTTTCCCTTTCAGCACAATTGAAAGCTGTCCATGCTCACTCACTGTTCAATTTCTCTCTTCCCATTCTTCTGTGACCCTCCTACTGGCAGGCTTTCCTCCCCACATCATAAGATTTGGTCTTGTCAAAGAGGCCTGTAACCTGCATGTTGCTAAATTCTGTAGTTGGTTTTCAGGCCTCATCATGTCTGTCCTTTCTCATTAATAGTGAAGCCCTGGCCCGGCGCAGTGGCTCACGCCTCTAATCCCAGCACTTTGGGAGGCCAAGGTGAGCAGATCATGAGGTCAGGAGATCAAAGCCATCCTGGCCAACATGGTGAAACCTGTCTTTACTAAAAATACAAAAAATTAGCTGGGTGTGGTGGCATACACCTATAGTCCCAGTTACTCGGGAGGCTCAGGCAGGAGAATTGATTGAACCCTGGAAGCGGAGGTTGCAGTGAGCTGAGATTGCACTGCTGCACTCCAGCCTGGGCGACAGAGTGAGACTCCGTCTCAAATAAAAAAAAACAGCAAAGCCCCGTGACCTGGGATGTTTTGAGTTGAGGCATCCCTCTGTTTTCATACTGCTTTTTTTCTTTTTTTAAAGGCACACCACTAATTTAGAATCAGCTAATTTTTTTTTATTTTTTGTAAAGATGGGGTTTTGCCAGAAGTGGCAAAGATACATGTTTTTGCTAGGGTATGAGTGAGTTTTGTTTTTCTTTATTGAGACAGGCTGGAGTGCAATGGTGCCATCTTGGCTCACTGCAGCCTCCACCTCCCAGGTTCAAGTGATTCTCCTGCCTCAGCCTCCTGAGTAGCTGGGACTACAGGCACCTGCCACCATCCCAGGATAATTTTTGTATTTTTAGTAGAGGTGGGGTTTTACCCTGTTAGCCAAGCTGATCTCAAACTCCTGACCTGAAGTGATACACCTGGCCTCAAAACTTGAGTTTTAAAAAGATAAAACTTTAGTGTGCCCTTCCTCATGTCATGAGTATTTATCATCATTAATTCCCATTAAGAGTATACATCTTAATGGAGATGAGTGAGCCCATGGCCATGTGTCAGTACTCATGGATTACAGACCTGTGGAAGGATGCTGTCATTTAGGTTGGAACTCCTTCTGTGCCTTCCCATGGCACTGTTATCCTGGTCTCTTTCCTGTCTGTATCCGCTCTAGGAGAAAGCTTGAGGGGAAAGAAGCCAAATTATTTGTGTTTGAGTCTCCCACCCAAAATGGTGCTTCATCAAGTAAATGTGCTGGAAAAAGAATGATGTCCTAAGTCTCAAGTAGGATAAAGAGATTAACCCTGCTTTCTTTCTCAGTAAAGGAGAAGGGGGAAGGCAATGAACATACTTAGAGCTACTACTGTGGGACAGGACCTAAAGCTCTAACCACAGTACTACCCTGACAGAACTCAAGATCTGGGGCTCAGGCTCCCCACCCTCAGAAGGACGTATTTCTAGTTTCTTGTATCACCAACCTCACAATCCTTTTCCTGAAGGGCAGGAGCCTGGTTCCTTTGGCAACCGTCTCTGAGATCATGTAATGTGAGCTGAGAGTTCAGCCCCTGCCCCCTGGGATACTTACGTGTCACAGACAAACTCAAACCTAAGACATGGATCACAGAGCAAGTGAAACTACACACACTGGCATTCCCCCAGCTATCAATGAAAAGAAAACCATACTTCTGGAAGAATCAGAGCAACCCAATGAGACTGAATACTTTCTAACTTTTCTATGACAGGTATTCTAGAGACACACACATAATTTCAATTCTACATCTGCATGGGATGATAAATGGCCTGTAAAATATTCTATGGTAAGAATTTGGGCTACCATTAGATTAGAATTTTGTTAATGATAAAATGGTGGCCAAAATGCTACCTTGCAAGTGATCTCAGCTCAGGATTTAGGGATGGCAAAAAGCATCTCTCCACACAGAGGCTAATTTCGAGATTCATGTGTGCTGCTATTAGAAAGGGATAGTTTATGTCCCTGTGGCACACTTCCCTGATATATATCTACATATCTATCTCTGTAGATCTATATATAGAGATATATCGATATATCTCTATACGTATAGAGATATATAAATAGATATATCTATCTCTATCGAGATGTCTATCTATAGAGATACACAGATATCTATCTCTATAGATATATCTATGTATCTCTATAGATACCAATCTATATAGATCTATTTTGAGATGGAGTCATCCTCTGTCGCCAGGCTGGAGTGCAGTGGCACAATCTCAGCTCACTGCAACCTCTACCTCCGGGTTCCAGCAATTCTCCTGCCTCAGCCTCCTGAGTAGCTGGGACTACAGGCATGTGCCACCATGCCCAGATAATTTTTGTATTTCTAGTAGTGATGGGGTTTCACCATGTTGGCCAGGATGGTCTGGATCTCTTGGTCTGCCCACCTCGGCCTCCTAAAATGCTGTGATTACAGGTGTGAGCTACCACACACGGCCAACAGTTCCCTGATTCTTAAAGTCACTGTAGACAGCATGGGACCAAACAGCCTTTCTGAGCCCTGATTACAGTTAATCCATGTGCATGAACTTGGGTCTTGACCAGAGTATCTAATACTAGCTTTTCCTTGTTCCAGGTTCTTTCTGATGTATTTGATTAATAAAGATGAAACAGAACACACGGGTCAGGTGAGAAATAAAATGCCTTCAAAGAATCATACACCCATGTTAGACCTCTCCCTCCTAACTCATGAGACTGAGCAGGGCACAGGCTATCTGAAATAGACGACCCCATTAAGCCCATGTATGCATTTTCCCATCACCTTTTTGTGACTTAACAAACACTGACATTTTCTAAATGCTTATAGCTAGCACTTCAGACTAGAATAGCTGGAGGTGGGGAGAACATAACAGAGAAAAAGACAATGAGAAATGGAGTGGGTGGCTGTAACAAAGAGCAGGAAAATCGGAGTACAACGGAGTGAAAGACAGCCTAAGAAAGATAACAGCCTCATGTGTGGGTGACACGGGAGTGTGGAGGTGTGCGTGTGAGAGGATGTGTCAAAGTTTGTAACTAAATGTAAAAAAGAAACGTAGTGGTAGAGAACAGGGGAGGAAAAAGTCAGTTACCAAATATTCAAACATCATTGGCTTTGTAGGAAAACTTCGCAGCTCACTCACTGAATGGGAGAAGTAGCTGGTTTCCAGATCTGGATTTAGCTAGCAGTAAACGTTCCCTCACGCATTCCTCCGTTTTCCTCCAATGGCATGCAGTCAGCTTATTGCTCAATCTTTAAGCATTTTTAGTGGCAAACATTGATTGGTTTCACTTTTGTTTGGGGCCGGGGGCGGGGGGGGGTATCTCCTTCCCTGCCAGCAGAGGGCGTCAGGCAGACATGGCTTCTTGCTCCTCAAACAGCCTGTGCTGGGAATAGAACAAGAATGAATGAGCAGCTTTGGCCTCATATAAATTCACGTCTTCCTAAAGGGAGCCACAAAGAGCAAAAACACACTGGTTTTTAGCTTACTGTGGTTTAAAAATAAGCACCCGTTGTTCATATTATTTCAGGAATCTTATGTCTGGAAGATGTACCAAGAAAGGTGTTGGGATTTCTTCCCAGCTGGTGACTGCTTTCGTAAACAATATGAAGATCAGCTTGGATAAATATGAATGAAAGAAGCGCCACCATTCTGGACAGTCAACTTCCAGTGAAATAAAGTCCTCCTTTTACAGATCTGCAACATATTTGAAATGTGACATTTTCTAAATGCCTCCCTTAAAAAAAAAACTGCTAAAAATCTGTGCTATTTTGAAATTGATTTGGCTTTTTGTGCCTAATGGACATACATACACTGTGGGAACCTGTCAAAATGTTTAAGAAGGATGGCAAAGAATCAAGTACTCTCTAGTCAAATGCCTTCAAGTTTTCAGTTAACTAGTTTGTTGGGATGGTAGCATTAAGGAAAGGGCTAGAGAAGTATGAAGTCTTGAATGTGTAATACCTGAAATTTTAAACACGTGAATGTCATCTGATGGTATCAACTTGTGACTCATAGGGTCTGAACTACAAAAAACAGTTTTAACTGAGTCTAACTTTTCCCATGGTACTTGCTAGTGACTGTATCCAGAAAAGCTTTAAGCAGTTAAAGAAACAGAAAAAACCCGACACTTTGTCGACAGTGAAATCTCGATTAAGTGCCTTAAAACCTCTTTAGATATAGCTATGCAAGTTTTTTATGTTTGTGTTCCAGAAGGACAGTTCCATTAATTAGTGGTGATCTTCTGTCTTACTTTATGAAAGTGCACTGGAAGGTTATTCATATAATTTTTTTTAGTAACAGCTGTCAACTGCTGTTATTAGAAGAAAAGTAAAGTACTGTACTGAAAATTCAGAAAAAAATCTCAACCTTATGCCAAAATTGAGTAATGCTTAATGGTCCCTTGTAAGTAGTGGAGCTGCTCTGTTTAGGTGAATCTCCTCAAATAAAATGAAGTGCCCACTGCAATAAAGTAACACATACCAATCCATGGTTTGGCCTCTTGGAATGCACCACTTCTGGCTGATTCTGCAACCGCTCCGTGACTGCTGGGGAAGGGGATGTGAGACAGATTGCCCAGGGCCCCAGACAAGAAGGAAAAACTGGACAGACGAGCATTTGTTTATTTTGACCAAATGCATGCCTTGTTTGCATCTATTCTCTTAATCAGCAGCAGTACCTGCTATGCTGTAAACACTGCAAGGAAGGCGCCTAGAAACAAGGGCCAGAGGATGGCTTGTCCTTGAGGAAATCTATTAGATTACTAAGCCAGAAAAACAAATGCAACAAGCTGCTTCAAGGTATTCTTTCAGATGTCACACACAGAGGTAGGCATTGCATTTGCTGCTGTGAGCATAATGGAACACACTAGCTTGGGGCATGCTTGTAAACCGGCTGTTCCTGAAGGACAGCCTTATGCCCACCTGCCCGTAGAAGGCAACCAAGATTTGCTTCAGGCACTTTTTTCCCCCCTTTTAGGAAATCATGCTGTCCAACCAGTCTTCCAGCTCTTCCTCGGTAACATTTTTGGATGTTCTTGGTTGTTCAGGTTCCATGTTCTTTTCTTCAGTCACAGATGGTTCTGCACAAACTGGGGAAATAAAAGCAATGTTAACACCCTCAGATGAGTCCTACAATTGAGAGTTAAAGCTTCCCTCGGGTTTGCTCCCAGATATAATTCAGCCCTAATTATTACTTTCCTTACAACAAAGGGAAACATTCTCGTTACTATTACTCCCAAAGATGATACAGTAATATCTAAACAAATTAATAAAAGCTGGGTAGAGGATTTGCGCTTTATTCTGAAGCTGAACTTCACAGCTTGCTAGTTTTTGTTTTGTTTTGTTAAGACCAACAGCTCAGTTTTACTTTTACTATTATTGCAGCAGCCCTTGAAAATTAAAGGATCCCAAATGCAATAGATGGATGTAGTAATCTCCTTGGGCCCCTCTGCATCAAATAGGCCACCATCTCACAGGACATGCACAAATTAGAATGTGTTGTTGTTCTGTCAAAAAATAAGATTGAAATAGCAAGAAAAAAGTGAAGAGTTGGCCTGTCAGACAGTCGATCAAAAGGTCCACTGCTGAAAAGCTGAAGGCTACAGGTATCCTGATGCCTTTTAATAGCAGAAGTTCCATTTGCAGCCTCGCATTTCTACTGCAATTGGGCAGGTAGCAGTGTTGGAAGCTCGGTATGTCGAGTGAGAGAAGGTTGTCAGAAAGGTCAGCTCAGGGGGAAGCAGGGATGTGAGCACAGAAATAGCTGTCAGTGGACAGCACCGGAATCAAGATGGATGGGGAATAAAATGAAAGCCATACCTTCTTCCTCCTGGATCACCTCCCCATCTTTCTTGGATTTCAGGTCCTGAGATGTCTGATCTGGTAAGGTGTTATCTCCCTCTTTTATAGGGGCATCTAAGTTAAGCAACAGATCTAGTTCTTCTTCCAAATGGTCTCCTGCTGACTGCAGTGGGGAAGTGGGTTTCTGAGAATCCTCTGAAGGACCCGGTCTGGGGTTGTCTTTGCCCAGCAACAAAGGGCAGCCAGCAGCAGCAGATTTCAGCTCCCTTCCTCCAGGCCCCAAGGGCCACTTTAACTGCATCCCTAATCCCTTGCCATCATCAGTTCTCTTTGGTTTCACCTGAGGAAGCTCTAAAGGAACTGTGGTCTGAAAGAGAAGCATAAAAACTGAATTAAAAATGCGAGTCTTGCCATATTGGCTTAAGTAAACACAAAGGAGGAGGCTAAAAGAAGCCATCAAACTTTGTGACATAGGAAACAATTCAGATAATTCACAAAGTGGCCCCTTTTCAGGCCCTGGTTGGCACCCTTCCTAACATCTGGTGTACATGTGGGAGACCTCACTGAAACATGCCGGCACTGTGCCGCCCACACTCCCTACCTCGGCCATGTGCTAACTAGCTCAGACTTGGAATTAAAAGATCTATGTCTTCCTAGCCCTGGCCTGAGAACTTCCACTACCAGAGGTCTATCTGGCTGAAAACTTAAATCTGTAATGAGACATGAACATCTGTAAAAAAGTCACCAAGAAGTGATTAGCAAATCACATCTGTTCATTGTATTTATGAGCACTAATATAAAGGTGCAGGAACAAATTCACCAAGAACAGTCTCTCAGCAACATCAGATAGAAAATGCCAGACAAAAAAGAAAATACACTATTTGATTATTTTTGTAAAAAGTTCAAACACAAGCAAACTACAATATTAGAAGTCAGGTGAGTGGTCATCTTTTAGGGAAGAGAGTGACTTGGAGTATGTATGAATGGTAGCTTCTGGGTGCTGACAATATTCTAAGTCTGTTTTTTGAGACAGAGTTTCACTCTTGTTACCCAGGCTGGAGTGCAATGGCACAATCTTGGCTCACCACAACCTCTGCCTTCCAGGTTCAAGCAATTCTCCTGCCTCAGCCTCCTGAGTAGCTGGGATTACAGGCATGAGCCACCATGCCTTGCTAATTTTGTATTTTTAGTAGAGAAGGGGTTTCTCTACATTGGTCAGACTGGTCTCGAACTCCCGACCTCAGATGATCTGCCTGCCTCGGCCTCCCGAAGTGCTGGGATTACAGGCGTGAGCCACTGCACCCAGCCTATTCTAAGTCTTTATCCAGATGCTCATTCAATGGTTATACCTACATAAGCACTTTTCTGAATCTATGTCATACTTTAATGTAAGTTAAAAACTGCCCCACTGACTGTAATATAAGGTTACAATCTAAGGCTGAGAATCAATGCTCTCAAGGGAAGGCTCCAGGGACTAGCAAGGCATCATAGTGGGCAGGTTCAGAAGTTCAACCTCTACTGGGGGGCCTGACCTCTTATTTTTACATAAATAAACATCTTGAGCAGGCATGTAAGACAGTATGGCTTTATATATAAACAGGAATAAATGTCCAGGATAGTCAGTTGTACAGGGCAAAGCTGGGACATGGTCCTCTGGGACACCATTCTCTATTCTAATTCTAGAATCATTTAATTGGTCTGGAGTAGGTGTCTGGCCTTGTTCTCCTTTGTTTTTAACTCCCCAAGTGATTATAATGTGCTAACAAGGTAGAGAATACTGCTTTACAGCATGGGTGGGGGAGAAGTTTTTTTAGGTTATTTAGCCAGGATTTTAAAGTCACGTAATTATTTTATACCTTTACTCCAGCGCCTGCCACTGACATTACATCCTTCACTGTCAAACACTCACAACCACCTCCTCTCCATCCTGACTCCTGAAGCCTTCATCTCAGCATTTCCCTGGTGAGTTCTGCTAAACATTCCTCATCATGTGAGATCAAACCAAGCACTTCAGAACTTTGAACATCACTGGACATCAACAGAAAAGCCACTAGTACTCTCCCAGACACCCCCAAAAGTTTCCAAAGAACGTCCAGGGCAATCTCCCATCAGAGGCAAATGCAATTCTTTCTAGTTCTCTACCCTGTCTCTAACTGTCCTCCATCCCTGAACTCTGCCTGCTGCCCCAAATTTTAGACTAGTAAATGCAATGGAAACAGCAAATAGGTGGGTAACCAATGCATTGCTATGCTCAAGCTTGGCATCACATTCAGCCACAGAAGGAATGTGATCATTTTAGTTGCTCGGATTCTATTTAAAATCAATACTTCCCAGGGTTTCACTTTTTTTTATTTGATCATGCCAGAATTAAATTTTGAAGCTCTTCATGGCATAGTCTTCGGGCCTCCCCGTCTCTTACTTCAACAATTATCACGTTTCATCCTGTTATCTCCTGATTTTCTTTTTGTTGTTGTTGTTGTTTTTAAACAGAGTCTCGCTCTGTTGCCCAAGCTAAAGTGCAAGGGCGTGATCTTGGCTGACTTAACTTCCACCTCCCGAGTTCAAGCGATTCTCCTGCCTCAGCCTCCCAAGTAGCTGGGACTACAGGTGTGCACCACCATGCCCAGCTAATTTTTGTATTTTTAGTAGAGACAGGGTTTCACCATGTTGGTCAGGCTGGTCTCAAACTCCTGACCTTGTGATCCTCCCTCCTTAGCCTCCCAAAGTGCTAAGATTATAGGCGTGACCCACCACACCTGGCCTCTGAATTTGCATTTCTAGCCCTTAATCCTGAACTGTAAAGTTCTACATCCAACTGATTATAATTTCCACTTGGTTATCTCAGAGGCACAAACTCATAATGTCCAGATCTCACCCTTCCTGATACTATCTACCACTGAGTTGCACAATCTAGAAAACCTCGAATTTTTTCTTGACCGCTCTCTCCCCACTTCCAACATATGACCAAATCCTGTTAATTGTACCTCTGGAACACCTCTCAGTACAGCCCTCTTCTCTGCCATCTCCACCATCATTACTGTAGTCCAAGCTACAGTACCACTCACCTGCACCTGTGCAACAGCCTGCTCATGTGCCTCCCTCACCTGCTCTGCTCGTGTGTACGTGTGCAAGCAGACTTACCCCCACAATGCACTCCAGTCCCAGTTTTCTCCACGTGGCAGCAGCAGTAGCAGCATTGTTTGTGTTCATGCAGAGTTGATAGGGTCTTTCTCCTTTAAATCCCAGCTCCAATGTCCTTACGTTTTAGACCTCAGCACATCTATCACTGCCTCAGAAAAGCCATTCCTAACCACACCACACCACAACCTGATTTACTCTCACAGCACACTGTACTTCATAGGATGTATTAAAATTTGTGTTTGTGTGACTAATTTGATTAATATCCTTCCCAACAGATTAAGTTCCAGGAAGGCAGGAGCACGTCTGTCTGCTCGCCACTCTGTCCTTAGGACTGAACACAGAGCGTGGTGCATAAATGTTTTGAGTAAAATAGCCAGACTTTCTATTTCACATTTCACTCAATTCCACTACATTTGATCCTTTAAAATGTTTCAAATACAAAATGTAAAAAAGTAACTTCAAACACTTTTTAGATTCTGCTTTAAACTACAAAATGCCACCTTGATATGAAACCCTCAGTTTTATAAAAGGAAGCTGAGACTGAGACATCCTGCTGAGGGAAGCTTCTCCCTCTTTTTCTCCTCCTGCCCCTAATCCACATGCTTCAAGTCGGGATTTTTACCTGGATCAGCTCAGCAGCAACATTGAGTCGGCTGGAGAGAGGCAGCTCTTGAAGGGCTTGAACCAGTAACTCACTATCCACATAAAATGCTGAATTCTATACATAAAAAGAAAAGAAAATGTCAGGTGATGATCAAGTATGACCTTTTGGAAATAAGAAACTATAAATAACCCACTGGAGATTTGGCTAGGAGTAAGTCACACCATACATCACACTTGATGTGTAATAGTTTCTGCATCTCCACCTTATGATAAGTAAAACCACAGCTACCTTCTTGGGCCACAGCTCACACTGTCAGAGCAACAACAGGGCCGTGATTACCCTCCCATCTAAACTGTCCAGACCTGGCATGGTGCCTCATGCCTGTAATTTCAGCACATTGGGAGGGCAAGGCAGGTGGATCATCTGTCGTTAGGAGACCAGCCTGGCCAACGTGGTGAAACCCCATCTCTACTAAATCTACAAAAAATTAAATGGGCATGGTAGCTGACGCCTGAAATCCCAGCTACTTGGGAGGCTGAGGCAGTAGAATTGCTTGAACCCAGGAGGCAGAAGTTGTAGTGAGCCGAGACTGCGCCACTGCACTCCAGCCTGGGCGACAAGAGTGAAACTCCATCTCAAAAAAAAAAAAAAAAAAAAAGCTGTCCAGTAACTTGGAAACGAGAAGCTTTTGCAATGACTGACAAGCTGAAAGAAACACAAGCATTTAATGAAATCTGACCTGATCCCTTCCCTAAACTTGGATTGCTGGCCTCAGACAGAAGAGGAAAGGGCTGTTTAGTCAGTGAGATGGGGCTGACTGGTGTTGCGAAGGTTGCAAAGGAGCCAGTGAAGTATGCAGAGAATGGAACCTTAGCCTCTCTGGCTAGTGGCACCCTGTGTAAGGCCAACACTGAAAGTTTCCTTTTAACTCCTTTCCCATTCATAGAAGTAAAGTCATGTCAATGCACTGACCTCACAAACTGACACTATGTGAGAAAACATTCCAGGTAAGCTCAGGGTCCCTAAGAGATCTTTCTAGGTGTCCCAGCACCCAAGAGAAGCAAAAAACTAAAATTTGGTCACAATGACCTCACATACAGAGGCAAACACCACTAACCACCTAGTCAGCCAAGGATTGTCACAGGTCCAGCTAGGACCATGTCTTATCCTATAATCTCTGACTTCAAAAGGAAGAAAACCCAGAAGTCACCTAGTTTAATCCCTACTCCAATGCAGGGATGTCTCCGGTCAATGAGTTTATAAGGACCGGAGATGGAGACACATTCCTGGTAGACTCAAACAGAGCTCTGCCACTAAATCCAGACACCCCTCTCACCACAAATCCACACGACAGCAGTACATGGGGAACCAAAGAAATGACTTGGCTTTTCAACAGCCCATTTGAAATTGTCCAGAGATGATGAGCTCTTAGCAAGAAATGTTGACTCCTAGCCCTGGAAAAAAGGAAATTGCATCTAAAAAATATACTGTATTAGCCAGCATGAGGTCTGATGCCTGTAATCCCAACACTTTGGGAGGCCAAGGTAAGAGGACTGCTTGAGCTGAAGAGTTTAAGACTAGCCTGGGCAACGTAACGAGACCCTGTCTCCACATATAAAAATAAAAATTTTAAACTAAAAAAAATATATAGTGTATTTAAGAAACCAGATGGAAGATAACAAAGCCTTGTGGCCAAGTCTTTGCTCTCAAATTTGGAAAAATCCTCTCAGCCCACTAGAAAGTTATGATGTGGACTGCTTAATACATGGGGGAAGTCCCCACAATACAAATTGGAAATCTCACCCTTTCCATAGCCAAGTGTCTGCAAAGTCATATTGTGTAAATAACCTTCTCTGAGTCTATAAAAGAAGGATAACTCAAGGTCGAGCATGGTGGCTCATGCCTGTAATCCCAGCACTTTGGGGGGCCGAGGCAGGCATATCACAAGGTCAGGAGTTCAAGACTAGCCTTGCCAGTATGGTGAAACCCTGCCTCTACTAAAAATATAAAAATCAGCCAGGCATGGTAGCATGTGCCTGTAGTCCCAGCTACTTGGGAGACTGAGGCAGGAGAATCACTTGAACCTGGGAGGCAGAGGTTGCAGTGAGCCATGATCGCATCACTGCACTCCAGCCTGGGTGACAGAGCAAGACTCGGTCTCAAAAAAAACAAGAAGAAGGAGAACTTGACCTCTGCAATGCCTGGCGGATCAGTCCTAGGTCCTTTCTTAGCTCTCTGGATAAGGATCACTGAGATGGGCTGGGTCTGGCTAAAAGTGTCCCAACTTCCTCTGCTCTCTTTTGCATCATATGCAACATGACTGCAAGGCATATTATAAGCAAGGAAAAGTTTATGAGACCAAACAAAGGCACAGAGAATGGCCTGGCTGTGTTCATGAACAGTACTTTGAACAAATGAAGTTCATCTGTGTCCCCGACTGGACGGTCTTCTTCTTCCACATTTCTAATTCCTGCCCATCACCAATACCCAGCTGACACTACCACCAGAATGCCTTTGCACCTCCAATCACAGTGGTTTCCCCTCGTCTCCTTGCAGGAGTCCTGCTGCTGAGAATCTCCCATCAAATGCCACTTTTGTGGCCTGGCATGGTGGCTCATGCCTGTAATCCCAGCACTTTGGGAATTAAGATAGGCGGATCATTTGAGGTGAGGAGTTTGAGACCATCCTGGCCAACATGGTGAAACCCCGTCTCTACTAGAAATACAAAAATTTAGCCAAGTGCGGTGGCATGCACCTGTAATCCCAGCTACTTGGGGGGCTGAGGCAGGAGAATCGCTTGAACCAGGAGGCAGAGGTTTCAGTGAGCTGAGATCGTGCCACTGCACTCCAGCCTGGGGGTCAGAACAAGACTCCATCTCAAAAAACAAAAAAAAGCCACTTTGTAAGAAGCCTTTCTTTTTTGATCACCAGTTTGCCCTATAAAGGGCTAAAGCTGAAGAAGGCCTTAGATATAAAGTTAGCTAAAGTGAATTGCTTTTAATACTAAACCGAATTTTAAAATAGGTTTAACTGGAATAATAAGAATAAATCAGCGTTTTCTACATGTCTTAAAGTATTCAGTGCATTATCTTTGCCTGGGTAACCCAGCTCCCATGTCAACCTGGGCAACTCTGGTGGCCATTTGCAGTTGGAATAAAGGGCCTGGCCTATGGCATCTGGCCCAGGCCGGAGCAGACAACCCCCACTAAGGATGCTAAGAGGCAGCATGTAGAGAGAAAGGAGACATGCCATCTGGGAGAGGGGAGCTAGTCAGGACTGTTAGGACAACGCCTTTCTGTCCCACTTCTCTGCCATCAGTGTGCCCAGGACGCTGTCCGTGTGGTGGGAATCTGCAAGCCTGAAGGTGCCTCTCTGTCCAGGAATCTTAGACTCTGAGTCTCAGTATCTGTATAAAGCCACACTCTTTAGTGAGAAAAGAACCTGCTGTACACTCCACTTTGCGGTTAAAAAACATAGCCTTTAATCAGACCTTTACATCCTCCCCAGAATCTGCAGCATTTACTGTCCATATGTACCTGAGGCCCAGGAACCATGTGTACACGGTATGGTGGAGTAAAACGCTGGGCAGCTTTTTAAGATACAGATTCACAGGCCTTACACACAGAACTGGACGCTGGGTGGGGTGCGGGGAGCAGGGAATCTGTGACTTTAAAAGTCAGGCCCTCAGGAATGACCACGTATCGCTCAGCACCCAGCAGATGCTCAAGGAAGGCCTACTGGATAAGTCACCATGCCAACAGAAATTTCACCTGGAATTTAAAAAGCCTAGGTCATCTAAAAAATAATAAATCTGTTTGTTCACCCAAAAAAATTATCTTCCCACCCATCCCCTCTTTACATGGTGCCTACCCTGTCCAAAGGAAAGGTGTGAGAATCCCACTTGTGGATCTAAGGCACCGACACCCCTGTGGTCATGCAGGCCAACACAGCTAGATCAGAGCACCCTGACCTCCAGCCTGTGTCCCTTCACCCTGCACGTCCACCACAAAGCAACGAACACCAAGGCCAATCTGTGACACCTGGTCCCTCTCTGGCCAGGATTCCCTTGAGGATTTCCAACATGTTCCCCTGTCAAACTCCTACTTCCTTTAACTGCAAAGACAAAACATATTTCTTCTTTTCCTCTCACTTTTTTTTTTTTTGAGACAGAGTCTCGCTCTATTGCCCAGGCTGGAGTGCAGTGGCATGATCTCAGCTCACTGAGACTGCTTGAACTACTTTCTTAGTTCAAGCAATTCTCCTGCCTCAGCCTCTAAAGCAGCTAGAATTACAGAAGTGCACCACCACACCCAGCTGATTTTTGTATTTTTAGTAGAGAGGGTTTCACCATGTTGGCCAGGCTGGTCTTGAAACTCCTGACCTCAGGTAATTTGCCCACCTTGCCCTTCCAAGGTGCTGGGAGTATAGGCGTGAGTCATCCCTGCCTCTAATCTCTCATCTCATCCAGCCCCTCTCTCTCTTTATTCTCTTGCATTACTGGCCACACTGAGGACATGGGATGGCATAAGGAACAACGAATTGCATATATGTGTGTGTGTATATATGTAATATATGTGTAATATATATCGCTCTGCAGGGTTTTTTTCTCTCTCAACAACAAGAAAGAAAATTTAGTGAGGGGGTAAGAAAGACAGGAAATCGTTTTGACGGGGAAAAGATTTCAGTTTCAGTCATGTACTATCAACACCTCCAACTCTAACTATTCAAAATCAAACTTAACTTCTTTCTGCTCTTATTTCGTTCCATTAATGGCATCACCACCCATCTAGTTAAGCTAGAAAGCATAGTGCCACTGCAAATCTTTCTTGTCCTTGTGTCTCACAACTGTGGGCCAGTGTCCATAGTTGACCCCATCCTCCACTCAAGTCCTGTCTATGAGTCACCTGTGTCCCACGCTCACTGCCTGCACCCCCCTCGGGCTCTCGTCCTTTCCCATTCTTTCAACGTCACATCCTCCTAATTGGTTTCCCTGCCTCTAACCTCTCATCTCATCCGTTCAGTCTCTCCCCATCCTTCAGAATACTACTGAAGTTAAATCTAACCATTTCCATGTTCTTGCTCAACAAAACTTGGTTAACAAATAATATTGTAACAATAGAGGTAATTTTGAGTGCTTCATATGCATCAGGAACTGTAATCAAAAGCTTGTTATTTATTATTTAATTTGGTCCTTTTTACAACTCTGATTTATATTTTGTTATTAGCTCCACTTTACAGGTGAAGCAATAGAGAAGGGAAAAAGTATCCCCAAGTCTTACATCTAGCATTCACACTCAGGTCTGAAACTGTTGGTACTAACTAGCTCAGACCTACCACTGAGGCCTCCTCCTCTGGGAATGCTACACTCTGGCCTCACCTTTCTCTAAGCATAACCTAGTTTTTCTGATCTTATCATTTTCATGTTGTTTCCACAGATAGGGCCTGCCAGAGTCACACTCATCCACCAAGACCCATTCACATGATCTTTTCCCCATGGTACCAATTTTAATCACTTCCAGTGCAAAGTAGCTATCTCTCACAGTATTGTTAATTCATTTACCACACCCCTTGTTTTAGGCTGTATTCTTTTGCATGTATTAGGTAAATATCTACTGAGCATCTACCATACCACAGGTCAGCTGGTGTGCCCAGGGAAGGGGCCTAGAGCCACGAACAGCATGGACTCTGTCCCATTCACTTTGAATAAGCTCCATTTAATAGAAACATCTCATAAACAAGTGCTCGATGTTCTGATGAATGACGAAGCTTAGAATTACTTGAAACTTTCAAGCTACTTGAAATATTCTTTGGTAATCAATGTGGTTCAAAAGGAGATAAAATGCAAATTGTTCGGCTTCCACCATATTCCTCAACAATCTATCGTCCATGTGTCCTAGAATACTAAGCAGTGCCTGAGGCATATGCTCAGACATAAGCTAAGACAAATGTTTGTAATTCTCCCCTTTTTCTGTGGCATATATAACACACTCCTTGTAAAGTGCCAGGCAGTCATTTGCTAAGAGACTCTCCTCCTCGTAATCTGTATGAGTTGAAGGCCATCCCAAACAAGTGAGCCTAAAGCTGGCCCAGAGATCAAACGAGCCACCTATAGCACATAGGCTGATCTGGGAGCAGAACAGGGAGGAGAGCGCCTATGGGCTCCCGGCCTACAGCTTCAGCCCCACCCTGAAGCTGTGGGCAGATGGTAATCAGTTTATCAGACAGTATGCTCTAGCCCTGGATTTGGGGAACATGTGACAAGCCACCACTATGTCCCTGTGCATCCTAAAAAGGGGACAATACCTGTCATTCCTTGTATGAAAAGAATTAGCAAAAGAAAGATTATTAGTGGAAAATAATCAGAACTCTTTAGGAATAAAATATTACACACACACAAAGAAAGTAAAGCATTTAGGGTTTAGAGATTTGCTGAAAGACTTCTAGAATACTTGCCCTTATTTTATACTGCTATTCTCCTAATTGTAGGAGAAGTGTTATTTAAAGCTATAAGGTTAAGGGTTTTCTCAACCTAACACCAAAAACAGTGGGAGAGAAAACTAATTTTCAACTCTAAAGGGAATTGTCAGAGTGGCAAAGGAAGAAGGTCAAATGGCAAAGTAATCCACTCTGTGAAAATCATGGCTATGAAGTTTCTACTTCGAGAGCCAGTCCTCGTGTGCTGCATAATTCACACAGATGGCCAGGTAGAAAGGTGAATTCCAGCTTCACGGGCCTGTGTCATTTCAGCCCCCTGAAAATTGTTTGAAAAATTTAGCTGAGAATAAACTGTGTAAGAATGACTTCTCTTTTCTACATGAAGACTCTATCACAACAAGAATGTAAAAGGTATCTGCCTTCAACCTGAAGAAAAGTCAGTCCACACTTAAGACACACTTTTTTTCTTTTTTGAGACGGAGTCTCGCTCTGTCGCCAGGCTGGAGTGCAGTGGTGCAATCTCAGCTCACTGCCACCTCCGCCTCTCACATTCAAGGGATTCTCCTGCCTTAGCCTCCTGAGTAGCGGAGACTACAGGGGCATGCCAGCATGCCCAGCTACTTTTTTGTATTTTTAGTAGAGATGGGGTTTCATCATGTTAGCCTGGATGGTCTCCATCTCCTGACCTCATGATCTGCCCGCCCCCGCCTCTGCCTCCCAGAGTGCTGGGATTACAGGCGTGAGCCACTACGCCCAACCAACAAACTCCTGTCTTACCTGTTTTGGACAAGAAGCTTCACTATCCCATTCTTTCTCCTCAGCAAATCGGAACTGTGAGAAGGAGTCCCCTAGAAATAGAAAAAAAAAAAAAAAAAAAAAAGAAAATTATGCAAAAGCCAAAGGAAACTCTCAGTTCTCTAAATTTCCCTGCTACAGCAAAAGTGCGATTTCTGAAGCGCTCAAACTCAAAGAAAGAGACAAGGATAAAACTAGAACATACCTCCAACTCCATCAAATCCAAAATTACAAAACACACAGATCATAATATTAACACCTGGTAAGATCAAATACAATGCAAAAAGACCAAGAAAAAAAAGGATAAAATCACTACTCTTAGTCACTGGTAAATCAATTTGATTCCTCAAAAATTATGACATAAGGCCAGGTGCAGTGGCTCACGTATGTAATCCAGCACTTTGGGAGGCTGAGGTGGGCGGACTGCCTGAGGTCACGAGTTTGAGACCAGCTGGCCAACATAGTGAAACCCATCTGTATTAAAAATACTAATATTAGCCGGGTGTGGTGGTATGCACCTGTAATCCCAGCTACTTAGGAGGCTGAGACAGGAGAATCGCTTGAATCAGGGAGGTGGAGGTTGCAGTGAGCCGAGACTGTGTCACTGCACTCCAGCTTGGCAACAGAGGGCGACTCTTCTAAAAACGAAAAAAAAAATTATGACATAGGCCAGGTGCAGTGGCTCACGCCTGTAATCCCAGCACTCTGGGAGGCTGAAACAGGTGGATCACTTGAGGTCAGGAGTTCAAGACCAGACTGGGCAACATGGTGAAACACTGTCTCTACTAAAAATGCAAAAATTAGCTGGGCATGGTGGCACATGCATATAATCCCAGCTACTCGGGAGGCTGAGACGAGAGAATTGCTTTAACCTGGGGTTGCAGTGAGCCAAGATCATGCCACTGCACTCCAGCCTGAGTGACAGCATGAGACCCTGTCTCAAAAACATTATGACATAAAGGCTCTGAATAATATAATAAGATCTTGTATGTATTTGTAGGTATATATGTGGATGTGTGCATAACATAACAGACTTAAACTTTCTCTGTGAGAAGAGGTTGTCAACCTCTACTGTTACTACAAAAATTACCTGGTCAGAATGTCAAACATATTTTGATAGGTGTGTGTACTTGCTTTATGAGTTTCAATGTCATACTAATTTTTGAAAAGCACTATTAAATAAGACCATGAAAAAAAAATTCTAAAATGTAGCTGTCATACAAATTATAGTCACTGGTGTAAGCAGGCAGAAATTAATCACAAAACTAAACACACCCAGAATTTTTAAAAATTAAATTCCTTCCCACATGACTTTTTGATCAGCAAAAAACAGAACTCAAACTGTAGAATGAGAATACAGAAAAGAGTAATAAATTAATATAAACCAATCCATAAGAAATAAGTGGTGTTCTCAGGGAAAAAGTTAAAATCAAATACTTTTATTACTAAGCAAAGGAAGAACTTTAAGAAGAAATAAAGCAGTTTTATAAAGTTTCCTAACTTCCTAAAAAGCCAGAGAAGCTGATGAAAAGAACCAACAGAGCACTGGGTTTGTTTTTCATTAAAGAAACAAACACACTAATCCTCTTATCTAAATAACCAAAAGCCAGGATTATATTTAAAAATATAAACTAACACCATGGTTGTCTCACATTTTCTTTTAAAAGAGCAACCAATGCAATTAGAGAAGAGGATGAATTAAGAGGTATCGACACTGAGAGGCAGGGGAAAACAATATGATAATCTGAAGAAACAATGCTGTGTGTCTGGAATACCAAAGCAATGAGTGAAAGGGATTCAGAAAGGTGGCCCAGTTAGAAAACTTACATTAAAAAATTAATGGCTCTCTCATATACAAACAAAATCCAGTTACAAAACAAAATGGGGCCGGGCGCAGTGGCTCACACCTATAATCCCAGCACTTTGGGTGGCTGAGGCGGCTGAATCACTTGAGGTCAGGAGTTCAAGACCAGCCTGACCAACACGGTAAAACCTCATCTCTACAAGAAATACAAAAATTGGCCAGGCATGGTGGTGCATGCCTGTGGTCCCAACTACTCAGGAGGCTGAGGTAGAAGAATCGCTTGAACCTGGGGGCAGAGGCTGCAGTGAACCAAGATTGTGCCACTGCACTCCAGCCTGGGTGACAGAGTGAGACTCTGTCTCAAACAAATAAACAACAAAATGGAAGAAAATATCTCATTCATAATGGCAATAACATACAAAAATTCCTGTGCATGAATCAGGAATAAAGTTATTAAAAGAAACTGAAAAATAAAACTTAACAAGGAAGACAAAAAACAGTGTCAAGATACCAATTTCACCTAATGAATCTACAAATTCAATATTCAATCCCTAGAAGATTTTTTAGTTTGTCCAAATTACTCAAATTCATTTTTAAAAATACATGAAACGAAGATATGCTTTTTTAAAGGGTAAAGAAGTTGTCTTATTGATTTAAAAAAATGTATTCAAAAGTCTCAATAAATAAAATAGCCACTGGTGAAAAAAATAACAGAAGAGTGTCTAGAAACAGACTCAGGTATATGGATACTTAGATATTGTAAGAGCAGCAGATGATATCTGTGGAGAAATCACTTTAACAGTGTTAAGCAACTGACCAGCTATGTGAAAAATTAGGCTAGTTCCCACTATTTCATTTCTCAGAGGTAAAACATATTCTGTATGGATCAGATATTTAAACATTTACAAAAAAGGAAATCATAACACTATTATAAGAAAGCAGGGATAAATCTATTATTATCTGGAGTGGGAAGGCAAATTTTGGCTACTGGAAAAATTTTAATACATAAAAATGAAACATTTTTGGATTACAGAAATTATAAACAAACTCAAAAGACGACAGGCTGAGAAGAAACATTTGTAGCACATATTATTGGTAAAGAATCAATTAGAATAAAGCAACCCAGTAGGAAAATAGGAAAAGGGAAGAATATATGAAATACGATTGCTAATATAGATATGAAGTAAATGACAGATGTATGAATTTAAAATCCGGTAGACTTTTAAAAACTGACCAAATTGCTGAATGCCTTATTCAGTGCTGTTTATGGCATTCCTGTACTTCTATATTAGAAATGATCATAGGATTTCACAGATTAATGTATAATTGGTATAAGATTCAGTAATGCAAATAAGGTACACTATACTTATTTTTAATACCTGAATATTCACTTAATAAATATAGCTAAAATTCCAACAGTGACTATCTTATTCCACCAGTCTTCTTGCTGAGAATGAAGAACCACACCCTGCTAGCCAAAAAGTCTTATCTGAAGACATCAGAGCTACCAAGGCAGTGAGAACTTGGATCAAATTCCTGGAGAATAGAGAAGCATACAAGGAGGTTAGGCTAACATTTAGGGCTGCTTATCCTCCTAAGGCATTTATCAATTTTCCAGAGGTGGCATAGAGAGCCTAAAAAACTGAGCATAAAGTGACAACCCAGGAGGTTGTAAAGCTGCTAGTCTGCTAGTCTTACAGCGATGGGTGGACAAAAACTGGAGTTCAGGGCCCATGGATGAGGAAGAGTCTTGGAAAACCAACGGTTTCAGGTGGGACCCCCTGATGACTGCATCCTATAAGCAGGAGTACACTAGGAATTGACCAGCCCTCACCAAGTCTGAGGTCCAGCTGTGAGTCAGCTCAACCTCTGATTCTGCCTACAAGCAAAAGTAAATCATTTTTGGAGGAAAATGATACTATCAATAACCTCCAATGATCTTGACAATTTTTAATATAAAAATATAAAGAAGAAAATGTTGGAGAAAAATGAGTTACCTAAATAAAACACATTTTGTTTTCAGTAATAAAACTTCCAAACAACACAATTTAAAGAAGGGCTTTAAAAAATCCTTACAGATAAAGCATATAGAGGCTTATTTTATTTTATTTTAGTGGAGATGGGGCCTCACGCTATCGCCTTGGCTGGAGTACAGTGGCACAATCAGAGTTCACTGCAGCCTCAAATTCCTAGACTTAAGTGATCTCCCCATCTCAGCCTCCCAAGTAGCTGGGACTACAGGTACACACCACCATGCCCAGCTGAATTATTATTATTATTATTGTTATTATTATTTTGTAGAGATGGAGTATCACTACATTGACCAGGCTGGTCTCAAACTCCTGGCCTCAAGCAATCGTACCACCTCAACCTCCCAAAGAGCTACAATTATAGATATCAGCCACTGCACATAGCCTAGAGGCTAATGTTACCGTATTATTGTGTTTTAGATAAGGTCTCACTCTGTCACCCAGACTGGAGTGCAGTGACACAATCATAGCTCACTGGAGCCATAACCTCTGAGGCTCAAGTGATGTTCCTGGCTAATTTTAAGTAAGAAACTTGGTAAAATGACCACTATAGAATACTAACCACTCTAATTCTCCCACTGAAGATGAACGTGTACAAACCTGTTGAAACTATGAATCCTAGAACTAAAAGCCTTTCTGGAAAACATATTACCAAAATTCTTCTGAGTTATACTGTTACACAAAGTATGGTGATTTACCAAATGTGCTACGTTTTGTGTCTCATATACCAGACATTTGGATATGCATGGACAATTAGAAACACAGTTTAATTAAGATAGCATGGGGCATTCCCAGCACATTCATTCTATACCAGCTTTATTCGTTTTCCAGAAGAGTTCCTGGTCTCTCACATACTAAAGACAAGGTGAATCTGACCAATAAGTATAGAGAAAAACCAGAAAAGAACACTGACAGCCAAATGTGGTTGACAAAGGAACGAACATGGAGAAGTCTGAGTGTCTTAGGAATCATAAGACTCAATAGCTGTGTGTCCAGAATTAATGAGAGCATAGCGAGATAGTGAAAGGAACAGAACTAGAAAGAACTAGGAAGCTCAAAGGGAGTATACCACTGTCTTCCTTCTTCTTTAATTAAAGACTAATTGTATGACTTATAGAAGATTGTAGAACTGCCTTGTTGCATACTTATATAATATCCCCAAACAAGATGGAAGAGCAGCTAGTGCCTGTTACACAGCCTGCTTAAAAAACAATACAAATCCCATCATATTCTATTACTTTGTAGATAAGAATACCAAATATTAGGCCTACAAAATCCAATGACTGCTTATTATGAAGGTAGTTTATTTACTGGAATATGTTCAAAAGGGTGAGGGTAGCAAAATTGATGTACATGAAGAGTTCATATTTTCCTTAAATGATAAAAAGCCTCATCTCATTCTATTCCAGCAACAATATTGAAGTTGGTATACATGCAATCAAAGCTGAGACACAGGAGATGTTGACACAATTTTGTTGTATTTTGACAGTCAACTACATTGCTCTATTGCCACATTTCTAGAGCCAAAATTAATGTAAGATTTTTAAATCAAGTAATTGTGTGAAGAAGGAAAAATGTTAGAAAATTAGAAATAAAGCTAGGTGTACAATGGCTTACACCTGTAATCTCGGCACTCTGGGAGGCTGAGGTGGGAGGATCAATTGTGGCCAAGAATTCAAGACCAGCCTGGGCAACAAAATAAGAACTCATAGCTATTTAAAAAAAATTACACAGGCATGGTAGCCTACACCTATAGTCTGGGCTACTCAGAAGGCTGAAGCGGGAGATGGCTTAAGCCCAAGAGTTTGAGGCTGCAGTGGAGCTGAGATCATGCCACTGCATTCCACCCTGGGTGACAGAACAAGATCCAAGACCCTGTCTCAAACAAACAAACAAAAAAAAAAAAAAAAAAAAAAAAAAAAAAAAAAAAAAAAAAAAAAAAAAAAAAAAAAAAAAAAAAAAAAAAAAAAGGAAGAAAAAGAAAATTAGAAATAAATATAAGTGAGAACAGCAATCTTACACATGCTTCTGAAAATATTCAAAAAGAATGTTTCAAGCAGTATATAATGCTTCAATTTCTAGGACTGCTTCATGAAACTCATGTCCATTAAACAAATCTCCAAAGGTACGTGTTGTAAGGAGATAAAGTCCTTACCTAGTCAGTTACTATTTGAGAAGACAACAAGCTTAGTGGCTGAGGAACAACATTATCATCTTCAGTACTCTATTCTGGCAGAGCTAGCCAAACAACATCTTGTTCCTCTACCCACCTCTGTTAAAGATGAGGTAGGCAGAGGAACAAGATGTTGTTTGACTAGCAACTTCAGTATTGCAAAGATGTAGTATACTGTATGGTGACTACAGGAATAATCGAATAGCTGACAGTGGTCAGAAATCAGTATGACTATTTGTCTAACTCTGGCTACTAAAATTTTAATATCTTCTTTAATTTCAGTTTTTTTCTTTGTATTCCAGTAGTCCATTTTACAACAATGATATTTAGCTTTAACTTCAGCCAAATATTGATTATTTGGCCAAAATGTGTTTTAGTGAACCACAATATTTGATCAGTGGCACTCCATTTGGTAAGTCTGTATGTACTGACACAGAAAGATACCCATGATCTCAACTGCTACATGATAAAAGCAAGCTTCAGTATAGTATGAATCACACACACACACACACAGACATATAAGTATACATATCACAAAAAATACTAATTTATGCATAGAAATTAGTCAAATTAATTAAGACCTATTTTTTAAATGATTATCTCTCAGAATGTGGGATTGAAGGAGGCTTTTCCTTTTGGCACGATATATTTTCCAGTTGAATCATCCTTTGTAAACAACAAAAAATGAAAGAAGATCTGGAGAAAAAGCTGAATTTTCTTGAGGGCAGGGACCTTCTCAGAATATATTTGAGACAAAATATTCAGAGACTTCAAAAGTTGGAACTGCAGATATCATTCATTCTACTCCTCAGTTTATAGAGTTATGAAGAACCTTAGCTCTAGCAATGTTTAATGGTCTAACCAAGACCACACGGCCATTTCATAGCTCGACACCAAGACTCTTGGCTCACAGCATTTGTTATTCTATCTTATTTTTAACTTTGCTTCTCCAAAAGACAACCTGGCATCGATTTTTCTCAAACTCCTGGGCTCAAGGGATCCTCCCACCTCACCCTCCCTCCCAAGTAGCTGGAAATACAGGTGCATGCCACTGTGCCCAGATAGCATGTATAATAAATTATTTAGTAATAAAGCTATTTTTCTCCACTGTTTCTGCTAGGCTTGTTGACTGTCTTAAGTTCCTCAGAACAAAAACAAATGCTCAATACATATTTTATACTTGGCATACTAATATTTGATTTGTTGACATGTTTGAAGACATGGAAGTCCAAACTATGAAATAAAGAATTCCTCTTTTTAGGAAACCACCTCAGGAATTTCCTAAAATTATGCCTATAGTACTTTTAAAAATAAAGAATCTTTCTTAAAGAACTCTAAGTATTCTAATCATGATAGTATTAGTGAAATAAAGGTGACATACCAATCCCATCACTGTGTTTATAATATCCAGAATTTTCACTCTGCCTGATTTCCCAAACTGGTCTAACACGTTTTATGGTCAGTGGCAAAGTGGACACTAAACTTGCTAGAATTCCTCAGTAATAATATGCTTAAAAAAAACTTACCATCTAGTCAGAGATAATACAGCTGCCAATTTTACGCGTACCCTTTCAGCCCCATCAACAAAAAAAGAGCTTTCGGTCAAGCAAAAGTACTTAACATAAAGTTGTCCAGTGAGAATTCAGGGATTACAAGGAACAATCTTCACTCAGGCAGAAAGAAACCTGTAAAGACTTTCAGAACAAACAATACGGATCAGGCGTATGTGAAGAGTGAATGTCAAAGACGGAAAATCTGCCCAAGCCTACCACCCAGTTCTGATAATTTGGTAGTAGCAATTTCCAGAACTCATTCATCCTGGCTATTTGGATCTTTTAATCATATAATTGACCTGGATCTTTCTGGTGTCTCCTTTAGGAAACAACTCTGTAAAGTAGAGCAAGGTGTCACCAATTCTGGATAAGTACTTCAATTTAAAGTCGATTTTCCTGGCTCCTCTTCATCATGATCATCTTCCTTTATTTATCCTAGAGCCTTTAGAATATGCCCTCAACCAGAACACCAAGTCACTGAAAAATCACAAAAATGAACTTTATAGGCCAAAAAAGGCTGAGAACATCCCAGTCTTCACAGAGGAGGAGAGAATGCCCAATAGTCACCACAATGGCTACTACAAAAAATAAAATGTCCTCTTTCATTTCTCTGAACTTCTCTCTCATCTGTGAAAGAAGACATATTTGGAGGGTCAAGGTGGATCCTATGTCTACACGCTGACACAGTTCAATCCAGGGAAAATCCACAGCTCAGCCTACAGGACATAAAAATTCCTCACCACTTCCAATTTCTAGCTTCCATAATTCACCCTTTGTACATGCAGATGTGATGTCCTTCACCTCAATATTTACCCTAAAACAAGAGACACCTAACACTCTGTCTTTGTGAGGAAGACCATGCAAGCCACTATAGTGATTATTGTAAAAGTTAGTCTGAGCTAAAAGAACAAGAGGATAATAATAAAAATTTCTCCTCCTGCTCAACAGTGATCTATAATTAGCTTTCTCACCAAGCGTGGGGCCCAAAAAGCCCCTGAGCATCGAACTTCCACATTGAGCACTACATAATAGGATGTGCCTATCTTTCCAATGCCCCTAAAAAGCTGCTTCTCCATCTGCATGGATTATGTGAAGGAAATGTCAAATACACTAAGGTACCTTAAAGGGATTCTAGGCTTTATGAGAAAAGGATGATGACATTCTGGAATTTAGAACCTAGCTGTTTTCCCCAAAACAGTTGGTGAATATTCTGTTAACTCTGTACCACTGTATATGACTTAGTAAAAATTCTCAGATCATCATCTTCAGAACAAGGCCAGCATCCAATCCTGGCACAGAACTCTGAGATGAGAGTAGATGATTTGACAAGGCTGAATAAATAAGGGAATACAAAGATCAGCCTTTGGATCAACAATGAAGTCCTAGATCTTCATTGTTGATAAGTCTTACAGACCTTAGAACTGATCTGTAGTATAGTGTGTCAGGATAAGGTCTGGCTACATGTAACAGAGATCTGTACATCATGCCTTAAACAAGACAAATGATTCTATCTCTGTTGGTATGGTTTGGCTCTGTCCCCACCCAAATCTCAACTTATAGTTCCCATAATCTCCACGTGTCATGAGAGGGACCCAGTGGGAGGTAACTGAATCATGGGGTGGTTTTGCCCATGCTAGTCTCATGATAGTAAGTTCTGACGAGATTTGATGGTTTTATAAGGGGCTTTCCCCTTCACTCTGCTCTCATTCTTCTCTCTCCTGCCATCTTGTGAAGAAGAATATGTTTACTTCCCCTCCGCCATGACTGTAAGTTCCCTGAAGCTCCTTAGCTCTGCAGAACCATAAGTCAATTAAACCTCTTTCCTTTGCAAATTACCCAGTCTTGGGTATGTCCTTATAGCAGTGTGAGAATGGACTAATATATACGTCAACTAAATGAAGTCCATAGTCCAATAGTCAAAGGCTGATAAGGAAGGGGACCCAGGCTTCTCCCCTTGCCCTGCCATGCCTGGGGAGGCCCTTCTTGCCACAGTCCAGTATGAGAACCAGAGCTCCTGCTATCTCATCAAAATTCCAGACAGCAAGATGGAAAAATAGTTGAAGAAAAAGGGGCAGAAAGCATGCAGCACCTATCTATTAAGGTTTTGTAGAAACTACAACAGAACATTTCCACTTATTTCTCTTTTGGACAGAGCTATATCATAAGTATAAGAATATATCATGATTCTATCAAACCACAAAGTATATAAGTACTTTCTTTCAGGTGGCAATGGACCCAGACAAGCATCAGAGGTTCTATTACCACGGAGATAAAGGGAAAATGAATATGGGGTTAGGAAGCAAATACGCTCTGTGACAAGTTACGGGAGCATCCTACTTGAGAAGTAGATGGTTAATAAGGGTCGACTTCTAGAGGAGGGATCGTGCTCACTAAAGCATGAGTTGTCTCCCAATCATTTTGAAAAATACTTGTAACATTCAAACTTCTCGAATTGAAATTTAATTTTAGACAATGTGTGTTTCAGCATTTTTTTCAATTCTAACATAGGGTAATTATGGGGTAAAATTCTTGTTTCCAGCATAATGTAACAGCTTTTACCAAAATAAATATTATTTACTACCTTTCTATGGGAAAATGGGAATGACTTCAGCAGTAATGGTTCTTCTATTTTATTTTTGATACATTTTTAGCACAACTATGTGCCAAACACGATTGTGTGTTAATAACATAAATGTAGAAGACACACTCCTGCTCTCCTTGTTCTCAGAGTTGAACAAGGAAGACTACATGAAACAGAAAAAATGAAATTTAAAGGAAATCTGAATTCTTTCCTTTTTTATTGTTTTATACATACAATGACATGCTCATGGTACTAATTTACTTAGAGAAGATTTGGTCCACCAAGAAGCTTATATGTATCTCACTAACAACTTGTCTGACACCCAAAATGTTGATTGTTAGGTTAACTCAGTTGGTGAAAACCACCAAACAAATAATCAAAGCTTCCAGGTCCAATGCCTGGAGTTGAACGCCCACCAACACCACCAGCAATCTTGCAACCACACCTAGTTCACCCCCAGAAAGAGCAGATGAGAAGGAAGAACTAGATCAATAATTTCCCCACATACTACCAATAAACAAGTAGATAACTGTAAGGAGAAAAAGTAATCCCTCTGTGACAGTAACAAAACCTTAAGAATTGGTGAGACCTATATGAGTAAAAATATAAAACTACACAGAAAGATCCTTGATTATTTATTTAACAAAAATTTGCTAAGAGCCAGATACTGTTGTAAGTGCTCAAGATATTATACTAAACATATTAGTGTCACACCCTGAGTTAAGGATCACATAAATAAGCAGTTACAGAACATACAATGACAGACAAAAAGTCTTACGGGAGCATTGTGTGTGTGTGGCAGGGGGAAGAGGGGCATAGTGAATCCAGGTTGGGGCAGAGTCTGGTGAGGCTTCCTAGAAAAAGTGATACCTGATCTGAAGGAAAATAAAGAGCTGCCAAGGCAAAAAGCCAGAAGGAGATGGTAACAAAAGGAAGAGCCAAAATCAGAAAGGAGAAAACGCGGGTACTGTGGGATCTGCAAGCAATTTGCTGTTACTAGAGCATAAAATGTGAGGAAGGGAGTAATCAAAGGTAAACACAAAGATATAAACGGAAATGTGTAACATCCCTGGATGAAACTTTACAACTGTAAAGATGTCAATATGAATATTTATAGTCAATGTAATTCCAATCAAATTAACGTTAATGTTTTATATTAATTAATATTTATATTTAAATTCATTGTGATTAATATTAACATTAAACTGCCTATAGAAAATATTTTTGGAATTCCTTTTTGCTATTTTGATATAACTCAGGTGAGATGTACTTCTTACAGATATTCGAAAATATTATTTTAATTTTTATACACTTGAAAATACACCTTTCAGAAAATTATCATTTAATATTTTGAACATCTTCCAGATTTCTGAATAAAAACATGAAAAATCTATTCTATTAACAAAATCATAAAAATGGGCATCTTTTTTGACTGCTGTACTACAAAGACTTCAAATGACATATAAATTAAATTCAAAAACTCTAAAACCACATTATTCAAATAATGCTAGCCTTTTAATCTAAGTCAGTACAACAAAACCTTTCCCCACCAATGCCAAGATCATTTCTGAAGTATCCGCAGATTTCCTGCTTTTATTACTCTCCCCATTGTTGACCTGTGAAGTCTGTTTTGTTGTTTGTTTTTGTGAACATTATGAGCTTAACTGAAAACTCTTAAAATAATATTAGACCAATTAGGAAGTTCATAATGTCCTTTGACTACACCTGTCTCTGCAATGTAAATCTTAATTTATCTGTTTCTTTGCCTTTCCCCTCGTCCTGTTCAACCCAATGGACGTGAAATATGTTTCTGCATGGAAAAAAAAATCTGCATCCAACTTGCCTTCTCATCTCATTAGGCTTTCTTTTATTTTTAGTTTTGAAAAATACTATTCTACTGAGCTGTGATTTAAATGGACAAATGACACACAGAATAATTTAAACTTTTATATTTTTTGTTTAGCCTTCCTGTCAAAAATTAGTGCAAATATGTGCAAACTGTGATTTTTATTCTTTTTCAGGTCATGTCCTTTGAGACTCATGAAGCAGCTGTGGCTTCTTGTCAAAGCATACATGTATAGAAAATTCAGCATACGCTTTGAGAGGAGACTCGAAGCTCAGTCATAAAAATGATGTGCAAACAAATGTGCCTTCCACCAATGGGGTCAAGGTGCAGCAAAGCGGATGCAAAACCTATGTTCTGCTGACACCAAACTTCACGTAAAACCAAGTGGCCACGAGGTGTTAAGACAAGTTCCCTCTCCGATATGCCAAACTCATCTTGCTCTGGGGATGTTTGTGCATCACTGAGAGTGTTCAGGTTTTTGTTCTTTGATGCAAAAAGTGTTCTGTATTTTTGGGGTTTTTTTTTAACTTCCTCAAGATAAAGGGGTAATACACATTATTTGTTCAGTAGTTTGAGGCACACAGTGATCTTATCTTCGTTGGGGCTCCATGCCACCTTGCTCCACACAAAGCCAACATAATTCTGCAATGTACACACCTTCACTAAAGCACTGTAACTGTCAGAGCCCAGTTTTTATTACTACTCCTGTGACCAGTGCCGTGCCTGGCACACAGTAGGCAGTTAGTAAATGTGCACTTAATAAAGAGGGAAATAAGAATAATGCATAAGTGTATGCATGCAAGAATAAATGAGCAAATGAACGAGTATACAAGTCTAAAAAAAAGTTCAACAAATGAACATAAGTAGTCTACGTGCCATAAAGAAGGTAAGGGAACAGAGAAACATGGAGGGTAATCATGTTACTTTCATGAAGCTTGCCAAAAATATAGGGCAAAAATGTAAAATGCAGAATTCTGTTTGCAACCAGAAATTTCTAGTAAATCAAGGACCTCAAATAAGAACAAGTGGGTAGGAGAAAAAATGGCAGAGATCTTCAATTAGAATTTTCTTAAAACACTCTCAAAAAGGGAAGAAGATGAAAAGAGACTAAGGATGGATCTCAAAATGTAATGTTCCAACAATTACCACCATCCAAGACAAGTGAATAGTCCAAACCTATGAGCTGATGAGCTATGAACATGACCATGACAAAGGAAAAATTGGCCAAGCATGGTGGCTCACAGCTATAATCCCAGAACTTTGGGAGGCTGAAGTAGGAGGATCACATGAACCCTAAAATTTGAGGCCAGCCTGGGCAATATAGTGAGAACTCATTGCTAAAAAAAAGTCTTTAAAATTAGCCAAGCGTGGTGACGTACATGTATAGTCCCAGCTACTCAAGAGGCTGAGATGAGAGGATTGCTTGAGCCTGGGAGGCAAAGGCTACAATGAGCTGAGATCACACCACTGCATTTCAGCAACAGAGCAAGACCTTGTCAGGAAAAAAAAAAAAAAAAAAAAAAAAAAATCCTAAAAGATAAACTACAATGTCTGGCTCTTAAACATTTCCCTTGTTGTTAATAAGTTTTAGAAATTTATCTCCACATATATTGTAACATGTAGGAAGAAATTCATATAAACACCAGCCTTGTTTGTATCAAAAAGTAATATTTGCAGGGTGTGGTAGCTCACACCTGTAATCCCTACTACCTATGAAGATAGCTTGAGCCTAGGAGTTGGAGGCTACAGTGAGGTATGAGCACACCACCGTACTCCAGCTTGAACAGAAAAAAAGAAAGTAGTATTTCCTTGAGGATTCTGTTTTTAAACTATTATTTGCAATGCATAATGTGAATTCTTTAGAATTCACTTTTGTTCTATTTGGACTTTCTTTCCTGAATAGAAACTGTCGTCACCACTACTAGAAACATGAACTCTACCTGAAACATCTTAAAGTTGGTGATAGAAATAGCAGAAAGGGGCGTGCCCTCTCTGGGTTCCTTGCTGTGCTTGTGCAGCTCCTCTGATTAGCTACTTCTAGCTCAGACCAAATGTGCAACAAATCAAAGAAGCAGTTGTAAGAGAGTATGGTCATAGTGTTCCATAATCAGTGACACCAAGTTCCAACTCAAGGCTTCTCAAACAGAAAAGAATGAGAAGAAGGAACAACCTTGATGCCAAGAATTTTTCTTTTTCTTTCTTTCTTTTTTTTTTTGAGACAGAGTTTCACTTTTTTGCCGAGGCTAGAGTACAATGGCACGATCTCGGCTCACTGCAACCTCCATCTCCTGGGCTCAAGCGATTCTCCTGCCTCAGCCTCCCCAATAGTTGGGACTACAGGTGAGCACCACCACACCTGGCTAATTTTTGTATTTTTGGTAGAGATGGGGTTTCACCATGTTGGCCAGGCTGGTCTCAAACTCCTGACATTAGGTGATCTGCCCACCTAGGCCTCCCAAGGTTTTGTGATTACAGGTGTGAGGGACTGCACCCGGCTGATGCCAAGAATTTTAAATAGTTATACCAGCACTGAAAGTGGAGAACCAGGAAGGAGCTACTGAACTCTAACAAACCTCCAGAAAGAACCCGCACTGGATAGTGCGGCTACAGAACACAAAGGCACTGACACGCCTTCATTAGGATCTTACTCCTCTTTTCTGGTAAACAAAACTGCAATCATTCACAGTTAATACTGAAAACGCAACTAAAAGTTTAACAAACTAGAACACATGCAGTTGAGCTGATAGGGTTTTTCTCTTAAAAAAAAAATCATCAGGCTGGGCGCGGTGGCTCACGCCTGTAATCCTAACACTTTGGGAGGCTGAGGCGGGCAGATTACCTGAGCTCAGGAATTTGAGACCAGTCTCGGGAATATGGTGAAATCCTGTCTCTACTAAAAAACAAAAAAATTAGCTGGGCATGGCAGTGTGCGCCTATAGTCCCTGCTACTTGGGAGGCTGGGGCAGGAGAATTGCTTGAACCCAGGAGGCGGAGGTTGCAGTGAGCTGAGATTGCACCAATGCACTCCAGTCTGGGTGACAGAGTGAGACTCCGTCTCCCACCATCAAATCTGTCAAATGCAGTTTTCCCCTATAGCCTGCTCTTCAAGATTCACATTTCAACATAAAGCTAAGGTCTAGGCATATTTTATTCTTGACATATATTCCTAAAATTGGAATTATCAGGTCCAAGGATAACATTTACTTTTAAACTATTTGTTATGTTATTCTATTAATCTGCTGAAACAGATCCAATGTCCAAATTTTACTCATAACATGAAGAAGTGGGAAAGAGAAAAAATGGCAGAGATCTTCAATATTGACATCATCCACTTTTACACAAACATGTGTTAAGTGCCTACTATGTGCCAGACCAGAAGCTAGTAATAAAGAATGTTACCTAAAGTCCCTCTTCTCATGGAATTACTACTACTGAAATGTCTACTAAGGGGAGAAAAAAATTTAAATGAATCACCTGTTTCCTGAAAGCCCTATCAGTAACTTTCATATTTACGTACACAATTGTATTAAATAAAAGCCTTTTTATTAAGTATATTAAGAAGTTTAAGCCCTTCTGCTTCTTAAAATAATGTAATGCTGTTTTAATTGCTTCTAAAGTTTTTCATTTTTTCCACATAACTTTTTCCTAACTTGTATATCCTTAGATGCCAATTGCTGGATGTTATTTATGTGTTTAAATGGTGCTATCTGGAAATTAAACTATGGGCTACCTTTTGATTACCCTGATTCTATAGCATAGCAAGATTCCAGAATGTTCTTTTATTGAAAGCACGTATCCATCTTTAACTTTCCTTTAGAGCTCAGTGTCATAGTTCTTTCATACCCATCTGTAGGTGTCTGGATTCTACCATGGGCGGGCATCCTCTCTGAATTCAAATGAACTTACTCTCTAGTATGACAATATATTTTTTAAATCAGACTTGGGTTGACATTTCGATCTTTGAAGCTTAACCTACTGTTTTTTTCATGGTTGTTCTGCAGTGGTTTATATTTTCTACTTCAGAGGTACTTTCTGGACAACTCAGATGCTGTTTTCAACTCAACTCTATTTCTTTTCTCTTTTTTTAAGTGATAGGCCCCCCTCTGTCACCCAGGCTACAGTTCAGTGGTGCAATCATAGCTCACTGCAGCCTCACTCTCCCAGGCTCAAGTAATCTTCCCACCTCAGTCTCCTAAACATCTGGGACTACAGGTATTTACCACCATACCAAGCTAATTTTTTTATTTGTTGAAGAGATGAGGTCTCCCTATGTTGCCCAGGGTGGTGTCGAATTCCTGGCTCAAGTGATCCTCCTGCATCAGCCTCCCAAAGTGCTGGGATTATAGGCATGCCACCACACCCAGCCCAGTCATAACTATTTCTTTACTGAATTGTTGTAGTTGTATTCTAACTTGTTTACCTACTTCCAGTCTAGTATTCTGAAGGCCCCACCAACTCCACCAGATAAACAGAACAATCTATTATCTGTATTATATTCAAAATGATCTTTTAAAAATGCAAATCTCATCCTGTAAGACTCTTAATTAAACCTCTCTATAATTTCCCTCCACTAATTTTAGATAAAGTATAATAACCTTTCTATCCAGCCAAGATGGAGGCCAGGGATCAAATGTATCCTCCTACCTGAAACAGCCAAAAAATCTGCCTCCTAATGCATGCTTCCTAACACAGGAGGCATTGGGCAGAGAATTCCTGAGGTATTGGGTGGAGAATTCAAAAGGTTCTTGCTGTAATAGTAGAGAATAATTAACTCCACAGGAAACATTGCAATGGTCTCACCTAACAAACATTAAAAGCAAGCCCTAAAAAGATTAAACTGTTTCCAAGTAACTTAACTGTACCCCAGAATAAAAACTACATAGTATTTGTAGGAATACAAAATTATAATGTACTCAACAAGGCAACAAGATAAAAGCAATTTCTGATATGCCATCAAAAATTACATGACATGCCCAGAAGTAGGAAAATAATGATCCCCTAAAGAGAAGAATGATGATGAATCAATCCAAATAATGCCAGAACTGACACAGATATAAAATTAGCAGAAAAGGACATTACGGCTTGTTAGCATAGCTTACTTACATCACCCAATACAATCTGGCCCCCACTGAATTCTCTAAGCCTCAGTTCCCTCCCTTACACTCTATATTTAAACTCTACTGAATTTTAATTCTTCAAAAATGCCACGTTCTTTCTTGCATTTACATTAATTATCTCTCCTGGTTATAATAACTGTCCATCCAGCGGTGTGCAGGGAAATTGTTTGGGGGCTGGGAGAGAGTCCTCATTTGATGTGTTTAACAATACCCATGGTGTAAACACACCCACCATGGCCAATTCCAAGCTATCAAAAATTTAGCCACTAGATTCCAAAGTTCCTAAATTTTTAACAATTCTGAAACTGGTATAAGCCTGCAACTGTCCCTCTCATCATCTGCCTGGAGCCTAATCATTCAGCCTTAAGTCTCAAATTAAACATCAGTTCTTCTAGGTAGCCCAAAAAGATCCTTCAAATGTGTTAAATGCTCCTCCTCTGTACTCCTATATAATACACTGAACTTACACCATCACAGCCCTTATGATACTATGTTGTTATTACCCAATATATAAACCCCAAAAGGTAAGATATGGTGTCCACCCTATTCATTAATCTATGTGCAGAACATTAGCACAATAGCTAGCATGCAATGACACTCAAGTATCAGCTGAATGAGCAGTAAAAAGGAACAGACTTCCGGTAAGTGCAACAACATAGATGAATCTCCAATGCATTATGCAACACGAAGGAAGTCAGATATAAAAGGCTACATGCTATAGGATTTCATTACATAACATTCTGAAAATGACAAAATCCACAAATCTATGGTTGCCAGGAAAGGACAGGGAAGGTTAGGTAACCTTCTGGGATGATGAAAATGTTCTATGTGTTGGGGGTGAATATGGTCACAGACTGCTTTCATTTGTAAAAACTGTGTACCTAAAAAAGGTGAATTTTGCTCAACACAAATTATAGCTCAGTAAATATGAATTTATTTATTTATTTATTTTGAGATAGAGTCTCACTCTGTTGCCCAGGCTACAGTGCAGTGGCACGATCTCAGCTCATTGCAACCTCCACCTCCCAGGTTCAAGCAATTCTCCTGCCTCAGCCTTCCAAGTAGCTGGGATTACAGGTGCCTTCCACCATACTCAGATAATTTTTGTATTTTTAGTAGAGACAGGGTTTCAGCATGTTGGCCAGGCTGGTCTCAAACTCCTGACCTCAGGCAATCTGCCCACCTTGGCCTCCCAAAGTGCTAGGATTACAGCTGTGAGCCACTGCACCCAGCCATGATTTTTTTTTAAACCACAGCTGCCAGACATGGTGGCTCATGCATATAATCCCAGCACTTTGGGAGTCTGAGGCAGGAGGATTGCTTGAGGCCAGGAGTTCAAGACCAGCCTGGGTAACATAGGAAATCTTATCTCTACTAAAAATTAAATATGTATATATATGCAGGCGTGGTGGTATGCACCTGTAGTCTTAGCTACTTGAGAGGCTGAGGTAGAAAGGTGACTTGAGCCTACGAGTTTTAGGTTACAGTAAGCTATGATTATGCCACTGCACTCCTGGGTGACAGAGTGAGACCCTGTCTCTAAAAAAGCAAAACAAAAAAGAGTTTAATGACTCAGTCAATGCTAAGGAGATAATGATGAGTAAAATGCAGTTTAAGCTCTTAACCAACTTATACTACATTGGCTAGAGAGGAAAATTAGATCAACACACTCTATGTGTTTCCTAGAGCAGCCTTAGTAAAGTACCACAAAGTGAGTGGCTTAAAACAATAGAAAACATGCGGTGTTTGATTTTGTGTTCTTGTGTCAGTTTGCTGAGAATGATGGTTTCCAGGTTCATCCATGTCCCTACAAAGGACACAAACTCATCGTTTTTGATGGCTACATAATATTCCATGGTGTATATGTGCCACATTTTCCCTGTCCAGTCTATCATTGATGGGCATTTGGGTTGGTTCCAGGTCTTTGCTATTGTAAACTGTGCTGCAATGAACATTCGTGTGCATATGTCCTTATAGTAGAATGATTTATAATCCTTTGGATATATACCCAGTAATGGGATTGCTGGGTCGAATGGAATGTCTATTTCCAGGTCCTT
>PVKP010014792.1:0-51974 GCA_004027715.1 Plecturocebus donacophilus
GAAGAAGTCGCTGTTTCTCTTCTGACTTACGTTGATTGTTTGGTTCATATCTTTGCCCTTTGTGATTTCTCATTTTTGTTTAAATAAAATTGCCACGGTGACATTGCTTCACAGTTCCCTAGTGCTTTGGAGAAAACACGGATGGTCAGTGATCTTAAAGATGAATAAGATTCTGGGCTTTGGCGAATCTTCTTGGAGAGCGTCTTTGAATCTGTGCACAGAGTGTGCATACTCGTGTACTGTTTCGTATTTAGATTCTTGACAAAACAAGTCCTATTTTAACACATCTGTTTCTTGTCTTTTTTTAACCTATTATTGTTGCCATACTTTGAGAATTTTGAGATGCTTGTGTTTTGTATTTACAGGTAGTTGAACTAAAATTTGGGGGGAAAGACATCCCTGTCACCAGCGCCAACCGGATTGCATACATCCACTTGGTGGCGGACTACAGGCTGAACAGGCAGATCCGCCAGCACTGCCTGGCTTTCCGACAAGGCCTCGCCAATGTCGTCAGCCTCGAGTGGCTCCGAATGTTTGATCAGCAAGAAATTCAGGTACCCTACCTGCTGACTTTCTGGGTCACGCTTGTCACAGGAGATGAAAAGTCTTTCTTAAAATTTATCTTACATTTTATCATTTGGACTTTTTTCCTTAGGTATTAATTTCTGGTGCACAAGTTCCCATAAGTCTAGAGGACCTAAAATCCTTTACAAACTATTCAGGTATGTTATCACGACTAGTTATTTTTTTTGAAATGTTGCAGGTGATCGTATTTCCAAAGTAATTTTTATTTTATTTTTATTACTTATTTAGTTTTCTTTTTCCAAACAGTTTCACTCTTGTTGTTCAGGCTGGTGTGCAGTGGCGATTTCAGCTCACTGAGACCTCCGCCTCCCAGTTTCAAGCAATTCTCCCACCTCAGCCTCCCAAATAGCTGAGATTACAGGCACCTGCCACCAGGCTCAACTAATTTTTGTATTTTTAGTAGAGACGAGGTTTCGCCATGTTGTTGCCCAGGCTGGTTTCAAACTCCTGAACTCAAACGATCCACCCACCTCAGCCTCCCAAAATGCTGGGATTATGGGTGGGAGCCACTGTGCCCAGCCCTAAAGTAATTTTTAATGTAGTCTTTTGTATTGGTAATTTACATGGTTCAGAAACCAGATGGCTGAGTGCAGTGCTCATGCCTGTAATCCCAGTCTTTGGGAGGCCAAGGCAGGCAGATCACTTGAGCTCAAGAGTTTGAAACCAGCCTGGGCAACATGACGAAATCCCATCTTTACAAAAAAATACAAAAGCTAGCTGGACACAGTGCTGCACGTCTGTAGTCCCAGCTGCTTGGAATGCTGGGGCAGGGGGTCACTTGAGCTGGGAGACAGAGGTCATGAGGTCTCAGTGAGCCGAGATCGTGCCACTGCACTCCAGCCTGGGCAACAGGAGTGAACCGTCTCTACGTACATACATACATAGGCAAAAAAAAAAAATTAAACAGATGTTTGACATAAGAAGATAGATTGCTCCAAGAATGTTAAGTTGCTGGCCTGAAAAAAAGAAGGTAGATAAATGGCCAGGAACCCAGTAAGCACGTGATGCGATGTTCAACACCATTAGTCATGATAGATAAATGCCACGTAAACCCAAATGAGGTAACCCCACATACCCACTAGTTGTCTGCTGGGTGCAAGTGGGATCTTTTTGAGGAAATGGAAATGTTCTGAAGCTGGATTGTGCTCATGGTTGCAAAACTCCAAATTTACTAAGAATCGTTTTTATATATACGTGTGTGTATCTGTGTGTATGTATCTCTTATCTGTAGTTAGTTTGTATTGCTCTGAGTTTTAAGTCTAATCTTTACATAAAAGCAGTAATGCCTAAGGTCACACTGTCCCTGTGATTGAGTCCTAAGTTTAAGGAAACGAAATCATCCTGACCTTTCCTTTGCCAAGAGATCGCCTTTGGTTGTTTGCAGTACCCATCTGCACCGAGGGCTGGCACCTCTAATCGTCTCAGCTATACCAGTAAATAGCTTTACAATATTATAATCATTTTGGTGCCAATTAATGCACTTAAGGTATTTTATTGGTGTTATTTTTGTGGCATATTAACACTGAGGGAACAATATATGGCAATTATTTTAGGTTTAGGAAGCACTTTACGAGATTAAAAGCTATAAGTAGCAGACATGACATTTTAGAATAGTGGTCTCATCATACAGTGAGATTGGTTGTTAGCCATGGTATTCATGTCTGAATGATAATAAGTCATTATCAGAAGGAGAGATGATAAAATTAGACACCAGATCATGCTGGGAAACACGCAGCTGTATTAGTACGTGGCTCCCATTGTGTGTCGTTGGAGATCTACGGCCACACGCGGACCCTCCTCTACTGTCTGCCCAGCAGCGGCTCTGAGCTGCCAGCACAGCTCTTCAAAATAAGACTTCTTGGCGGTAGCTTTTGGTGCCCGCTTTCATCTTATAGCTCTAGGGCAATCCTTATTCTAACCTTTGTCGGCTTCGGGGTGTTTGTGTGTGTGTGTGTGTGTGTGTGTATTCGGGTGTGTGCATATGTGTGTCACTGTGTATGTGTCTCTCTCGCCCTGTGTCACCGTTTGTGTGTATGCGGGTGTGTGTGTGTGTATGCGGGGGTGTGTGTGTGTGTCTCTCTCTCTCGCCCTGTCTCCCAGGCTGGAGTGCAGTGGTGTGATCTCAGCTCACTGCAACCTCCGCCTCCTGGGTTCAAGCGATTCTCCCACCTCAGCATCCAGAAAAGCTAGGATTATGGGTGCGCACCACGACGTCCAGCTAATTTTTGTATTTTTGGTAGAGACAGAGTTTACCACGTTGGCCAGGCTGGTCTCAAACTCCCGGCCTCAAGTGGTCTGTGAGCCTGGGCTTCCCCCTGTGCTGGTGTGCTACAGGTGTGAGCCACTGCCCGGCCCTGCTTTGATTCTCCTTATGTTGCTCTCCCCCTCTTGTACTTTGCCCTTCACCTCCACATAAGTGGCAAGCAGTGGGGCGGGGAGGGCAGTTGAGGGCAGAGAATTCCACTTTTGCATTTACAATTGTCCTTCGTATCTGTGGGTTCTATCCACATCCATGGCTTCAACCAGTTGCATATTTTAAATATTTGAGGAAAAATCCAGTGGTCATGTCTGCACCGAATATGTGCTAAGCAGTATAGCATCACAGCCATTTACATAGCCTCTGCATTGGAGTAGAGGGTACAAGTGCTCTAGAGCTTATGGAAGTGCACAGAAGGATGTACGCAGGTGATACACAGTTGGCCGCACCGTTCTGTGGAAGGGACTTGAGGATCCATGGACGTCAGTATCTGTGGGGGTCTAGACCAAGCCCTGTGGATCCTGAGGGGTGGGCGTGCTTTACGTTTCATCAGACGTGTTCATTTTGCCACAGGAGGCTATTCTGCAGACCATCCTGTTATCAAGGTCTTCTGGAGAGTTGTGGAAGGCTTCACCGATGAGGAAAAGCGCAAACTGCTCAAGTTTGTAACAAGCTGCTCTCGACCCCCTCTCTTGGGGTTTAAGGTACTCACTCAGCTTTCATGACATTTGCTTTAAAGACCAAATCATAGTAAGAAAGGCAACAGAACATGCAGTGGGGTTAAATGAAGTCCTGTTATATACACTCTTGTTCTTCAGCTCTATTTTTAATTAAGTACTGGTTATGATATATATTTTTCAGTGCTAGTTTTATTTGGGGTTGCTTGTTTGTTCACAATAACCTATTCATATGATAATTGTATGTTGTGGTTCTGATTGCCTGTGAACAAACCGTGCTTTTGGAGGGACTGTTTGCAGGATGAATAATCAGTCTCATAAATCTGTAACACATCTTGGGCTTTTTGCTACTGAACTGAAGCAGGTGCAACCTAGAGATGTTGATGGAGAGGATATGAGCAGAAGCACCTTTTCTTCCCGGTCATTCACTGTTATTTACTCTCTTACCCAGCCTTATTTTACCACTTCTGGAAATTAATGTTGCGCTTACGTCATTTGACTTATTTTTAGCAATTAAAATTGCCTCAGGCAGGTGGATCATTTCAAGTCAGGAGTTGGAGACCAGCCTGGCCATGTGGTAAAACTCGTCTCTACTAAAAGTCCAAAAAAAAATGATCCAGGCATGGTGGCATGCACCGGTAATCCCACCTACTTAGGAGGCTGAGGCACAAGAATCGCTTGAACTCAGGAGGTGGAGGTTGCAGTGAGCCAAGATCGTGCACTGCACTCCAGCCTGGTGACAGAGTGAGACCCTGTCTCAAAAAAGAAAAAAAAATATTGCCTCCGGAATGTCTAATAATAATTCCTGTTTTCACTGTAAATTAAAATAAAAGCATATTAACATTTAAAAATACAAACAGTGGACTATATGTTATAGAGTAATATATAATTAGATAAGTATTATATGTAGCGTGTGCTTACAAAACTTAAATAGGCATTCACTTTCTTTTTTCCTTTTTTTTTATTAATTGAGATGGGTACTTGCTCTATCACCCAGTCTGTAGTGCAGTGGCATGATCACAGCTCAGTGCAGCCTCAGCCACCCAGGCTCAAGCAGCAGTGTTCCCACCTCAGCCTCCCAAGTAGCTATGACTACAGGCATGTACCACCATGCCTGGCTAATATTTTGATTTTTATTTTTTTTGAGACAAGAGTCTCACTCTGTCGCCAGGCTGGAGTGCAGTGGTGCGATCTCACCTCACTGCAGCCTCCGCCTCCCAGGTTCAAGCAGTTCTCCTGCCTCAGCCTCCTGAGTAGCTGGGACTGCAGGCGCACACCACCATGCTCAGCTAATTTTTGTGTTTTTAGTAGAGGCGGGGTTTCACGATGTTGGCCAGGATGGTCTCGATCTCCTGACCTCGTGGTCTGCCCGCCTCAGCCTCCCAAAGTGGGATTACAGGCGTGAGCCACCACGCTGGGCATATTTTGATTTTTTAGAGAGGGGTTTCACTATATTACCCAGGCTGGTCTCCCAACTCCTGGGCTCAAGCAGTCCTCTCATTTCAGCCTCCGAAAATGCTGGGATTACAGGTGTCAGTCACCACACCATGCCCAGCTGGCATTCACTTTCAAATAACCTTCTGTCAGAAAGTTATATGAAGAGTTCCCGCACACTCTTGCAGTCCCAGCTACTTTCCAGGCTTAGGTAGGAGGATTAGTTAAGCCCAGGAGCTGAAGACCAACCCGGGCAATGGAGTAGCGAGATCCTGTCTCAAGGGGAAAAAAGTCATGTTAGATATTTTATTATATTTCTGAGTGAAGCTATTCTTTAACTTTTTACTTCGAAACTATTTTAAATGTATAGAAGAGTTGTGAGAATTGACCAAAGAACTTCTAAATCCACAATGACCAGTTGTTACCATTGCTGCATTGACTTTATCATTCTTTTCAAGCATTTCTTTCCTGAGTCATTTGAGAATTGGTTGAAGACATCAGGTCTTCCTCAGTATTTCAGCACATACTTCCTAAGAAGAGACACTTCTCTTGTTGCCCAGGCTGGAGTGCAGTGGTGCGATCTCGGCTCACCGCAGCCTCCACCTCCTGGGTTCAAGTGATTCTCCTGCCTCAGCCTCCTGAGTAGCTGGGATCACAGGCCTGTGCCACCATACCTTGCTAATTTTTGTATTTTTAGTAGAGACGAGGTTTCTCCTTGTTGGTCAGGCTGGTCTCTAAACTCCCGATCTCTGGTAATCCATCCTCCTTGGCCTCCCAAAGTGCTGGGATTACAGGTGTGAGCCATAAAGACATTTTTAAATGGCCACAATTAAATGAGCACAAGTCAGGAAATTGCACGTATGCAGACTGTTGTTCTGAACCTTCATATACACTCCGTGTGAACATACACTGTCATCTGTACACCACCTCAGAGTGTTAGTGCAACGCCACATAACAATCGTTCTTAAGATAACTTGCCTGCACCCCTTGAAAATGGGATACAGAAGAAGGAAACTAAAGAGCATGCCAGTGAAAGGCAGTGTATGGTCCTGGGTCGGATTCTCTGAAGGACGTGAAGGGACAACTGGCCTAACACAGAAGAGCTGGTCACAACATGACTACCGTGCTCCACCTCCACTGAGTACTGGTTCATGTCTGAGTGGGGCCTGAAAACGTTCATTTTTGGCTGGGCATGGTGGCTCACACCTGGAATCCCAGCTACTCCGGAGGCTGACACAGGAGAATCCTTTGAACCCAGGAGGTGGAGGTTGCATTGAGCCAAGATTGTACCACTGCACTCCATCCTGGGTGACAGAGCGAGACTCTGTGTCAAAAAAGAAAAAAGAAAAAACTGCTGAGTGAAAGAAGCAAGACACAAGACTGTGTATTATTATACATAATTCCACTTGGATAAAATGTCCTTTGAGGCTGGGCACAGTGGCTCGCGCCTGTAATCCCAGCACTTTGGGAGTCTGGGGCAGGCAGATTATTTGAGGTTCAGGAGTTCAAGACCAGCCTGGGCAACATGGTGAAAACCCGTCTCTGTTTAAAATACAAAAATTAGCCAGGCGTGGTGGCTGGTGCCTGTAATCCCAGCTACTCAGGAGCCTGAAGCCGGAGAATCGCTTGAACCTGGGAGGCGGAGCTTACACTGAGTAGAGATCACGCCACTGCACTCCAGCCTGGCGACACAGCGAGACTTCGTCTGAAAAAAAAATGGCCTTTGAAAGGCCCATTTACAGAGACAGAGCAGGACTAGTGGCTGCACGGGGCTGTAGGTGGCAGTGGGAGCTTGGAGAAGTAGAACAATCCAAAACCGGATTGCGGGGATAGTTGCGGAACTGTATACATTCACTAAAATCTTCGGATTGTACATTTAAATGGATAATCTTACAGTATGCCAAGTACATCTCAGTTAAGCTGTTTTTAAAAACTGACGTCTCTGAACTAACACAGCAGCTCAGTAAGTGCCCTCAGAACTGGAGCTGGGGCACAGTAGGCATGTGGGAAGAAGTGAGGCCTACCCGCATGGCTTTGTTTGAAACAGGTCAGTCATGCATGCTGTTACATTTCGGAAGCAGTGAGTAATAAAGGTGCGTGAACTTAAACGTGTCAGTGAATACTATTGCTCAGTGATATTAGTAGAAATGATCATCTTTCAAATTGTTGGAGAGGAAAAATAACCATGCAAAACCAGACAAGCAAAACCAACTCTCTTTACCAGTCACAGGGGGAAAATAGGTAGCATTCAGAATCGTAAACTAGAAGACATGAAGTGAGAGAAGTGTGAATGTTGTGGGTCTACTTCAGAGTGAGAAGCACTGACCCAGGTGGTCTCAAACGCAGGGGCGACTGGGCACCGCCTGTGCTGGTGGGGGAGTCTGGGGCTAGCTGTGTCGGGGTCTAAAGAGCAGAAGGACTGTGGGCAAGGCATGCAGACAGCCTGAGTAAATGGAGGCAGCATTTTATCAAGAAAGATTTTCATGCCATTTGGTAATTTTATCATTAACATTTTTTATGATAGACGAGGCTTCTAGTATCTTTGTTTCAAAACTAGTTTGTTCCAAAGCAAGAAAATTATGCGTCTCGTCTAGTTTCATACAAGGAAGTTTGGAGACCTGCTCCCATCAACACTGGAAGACGCAGAGACTTTTGTCAGCTCCTGGCCCATTACATAATGCTGATCCCATGAGTAGCAATCAAAATTAGAAGTCCTCCTGGACGGAGTAGGGTCTAGACAGTCTGACAGCTTATCTCCGGGTACATGCATCGCCACCGCAGGTTTAGGGGAACAGAAGTAGAGGGACGTACATTAGCTTTTAACATCCCAAATAGACTAAAAGGGAGAATCCTCCTACCCCAGTGATGATGCTGTGCAATCATGAAGTTACACTGTGGAGAACACTTTGAGCATCCGTGAGACAGTCTTCCTCTTTCCTTTATTGTTCTCGATGTTCTAACATGTAAAACTTAATTGATTTTTCCATGATAAGTGTTTTTGAAGTTGTTACATGTTAGACACTCATTTTAGAAAAATCATCTTAATATTTAGGCTTTCCGGTTAGCTTAGTATGCCTGGATTTGCAAGGACTGCCAGAATTAATTCAGACTTAAAGGAAGAGAATGTCTTTCAGTTGAAGTACTATAAATAGCAAAGGCAAGCAGGCATAATTTTAAAGTTATGAAACTCCTTAGTGCCAGATTATTGGAGAAGAGTAACATCTGCTAAAGCTAATTAAAGTTTAATATGTTTAATAAATGTGATTGTTACAGACAAAAAATCATTAAAGTGCTGTAGAAATTGTTAAGTTACCATCAGGCCACATAATAAATTGATGATTTTTCTCACTCTGAATTAATGCAAATTCCCGTTGTACTGTATTTAATTATGCACAAAATGGTGCCCTTGACTCAGATTTCAATGAAGAACTTCATTTTTTTTACTTTTAAGTTTCCAAGTAGGAAATTCAATTAGCGCTATGAAAGAAACACTAAAATGTGGCATTTAACTGCAAAATATATTTTAAGCTTTTCATTTATCCAGTGACTTTGCCAGCACTCAGTGACCCCTTCATTCAGGGATCCTCTTCTGTTTCAAAAACGTGATGCTTCCATTTTAGTGTATTCAAGCATTTGTGAAAATTATTGCCCTCACATACTCAGAATGCTAAATAATAAGTGTAATAAATGTTCTTTCTGGTTCTCCTTTGGTTCTTGTTCTTACGTTTTTATGAGAGATTTAAAGTAGCAAATATTTTGCCTGTGTTGCAGGTTAAAGAGAGGGGGAAAAAAATAAAAAATAAAGTAGCAAATAAACTATAATTTGGGGGGGAAAAAAACAGTGGGTTTTAGCACATATTATATGCCACATACATATTTTTTAGTGAAGTTTATATTTAAATAGTAGAGAGGCCTCCAAAGGTCAATAGTAAGAATCATATACATAAGTCTGACCAGGCTCGGTGGCTCATGCATGTAATCCCAGCACTTTGGGAGGCTGAGGTGGGCGGATCACCTGAGGTCGGGAGTTCGAGACCAGCCTGACCAACATGGAGAAACCCATTTTTACTAAAAATACAAAAAAGTAGCCAGGTGTGGTGGTGTATGCCTGTAATCCCAGCTACTCGGCAGGCTGAGTCAGGAGAATCGCTGGAACCCGGTAGATGCTTGCATGTCTTTATAGCCAGCATTCTCTTAGATCTGCATCTATGCTTAACATACTCAAGCCTCAGCACAACCTTCCTCATAGTTCTAGCCTTTTCCGGGAAAATCAGCTTAATCTGCCCACCGTAGCCACTCCGCTTCCTGTCCTAACTTTCCTTGGCATACAGAGAATCCGTGCCCTTTTGTACTACGTCGATTTGTGGGATTGCCACACTTCTTACAGAAACTCTAACAGGGGACGGCACAGTGGCTCACGCCTGTAATCCCAGCACTTTGGGGGGCTGAGGCAGACAGATGATAAGGTCAGTAGTTCAAGACCGGCCTGACCAACATGGTGAAACCCTGTCTCTACTAAAAGTACAAAAAATTAGCTGGGTGTGGTGGTGAGCGCCTGTAATCCCAGCTACTCTGGAGGCTGAGGCAGGAGAATTGCTTGAACCCGGGAGGCGGAGGTTGCAGTGAGCTGAGATGGCACCACTGCACTCCAGCCTGGGTGACAGAGTGAGACTCCGTCTCAAAAAAAAAAAAAAAAAAGGTCTAGCAGGTTTTAGGAACATTCACCAGGTTTATGGGAGCACTGTTGGCACAGAAAGCACTTTTTTTTAATATTGTTGGATTTTTTTTTAACCTTTCAATAAAAGTAATGTTTTCATTATAGAAAATTGGAATTTGTGATCAAATGTAAGAAATCTATATTCTCTCCCATTAACCATTTTTTTATGTTTCTTCCTTTTATTAGTGTATTTTATCTACATACATGAGTGTGTGTTAATATAGATATGCATAATTTTTTGTTCATTTTTGGTAGAGATAGGGTCTTGCTCTGTTGCCCAGGCTGTCTCACACTCCTGGCCTTGAGTGATCCCCCCCACCTCAGCCTCCCAAAGTACTGGTATTACAGGTGTGAGCCAACATGCTCAGCCTGTTAGACTTCTTTTTTTTTTTTTTTTTGAGACGGAGTCTCACTCTGTCATCCAGGCTGAAATGCAATGGTGCAATCTTGGCTCACTGCAACCTCTGCCTCCTGGGTTCAAGTGATTCTCCTGCCTTAGCCTCCCAAGTAGCTGGGATTACAGGCGCCTGCCACTACCCATGACTAAATATTTGTATTTTTAGTAGAGTCAGAGTTTCACCATGTTTGCCAGGCTAGTCTTGAACTCCTGACCTCAAGTGATCCACCCGCTTCGACCCCTCAAAGTGCTGGGATTACAGGTGTGAGCAACTGTGTCTGGCATTTTTTTTTTTTTTTAAGACAGAGTTTCACTCTTATTGCCTAGGCTGGAGTGCAGTGCACCGTCTCAGCTCACTGCAGCCTCTGCCTCCCAGGTTCAAGCAATTCTCCTGCCTCAGCCTCCTGAGTAGCTAGGATTATTACAGGCACGTGCCACCACACCTGGCTGATTCTGTGTTTTTAGTAGAGCTGCAGTTTCACCATGTGGCTCAGGCCAGTCTCAGAACTGCTGACCTCAGATGATCCACCTGTCTTGGCATCCCAGCGTGCTGGGATTACAGGCATGAGCCACAATGCCCAGCCACATAATTTTTAAATACAATTTTAGCTGTATCCCGTGTACAATTTTATAGGGTACCTTTTTTTTTTTTTTTTTTTTTTTTTTAAGAACGGGGTCTCACTATATTGCCCAGGCAGGTCTCGAACTCCTGGGCTCAAGCTGTCCTCCCACCTCTGCCTCCCTAAGAGCTGGGATGACAGGCGTGAGCCAGAGCACCTGGCCTAGGGTACCTTTTTTACCCAATATTACATCAAGATCATTTTTCCTCGTGAAATCTTTTTCCCTTTGAAGTCTTTTTAATGACCTTTGTAGTGACCCATCATGTGAATTACCAGTTGACTCCGTTTTTTATTAGTTGTTACAGCTCTTCCTTTGTTGTGCTGCTGTGAACATCTTATGCGTGTCTTATCATGTGCATCTCTAGTTATTTCTTAGGCTATAGTCCCAGGAAATGTGAACGTGGGTGAAGCCTCTGCTCCTGCTGCCCGGCCGCCTCTCATAGAGTTTCATGTGCATGTGTGCAGTGAAGGGCTGACCTAGTTAGGTGGCACAGGCTGGGACAGTGAGCAGAATGAGGGCAATCTGTGCCTTACTGTCTTCCTGTTGGAAGAGAACAAATAAATCGCCTATCTCAAATTTAAGGCAAGTAGCTAATGATGTTTGTGTGTAAGAAGAAGGTGGGGTCACTGTTTCTTTGTAGCCATCAGAGGACTGACCTTTCCTTAGGTCTCACGCACTCAGTCTGCCTTCAGCAGTGCCTGACATTTACAGTTTTTGTCTGCAGATACATGTGCACAGTTGTGCAAATTAAGTACATACTCATTGCATCATGTTTTGTAAAAAGCTGAGGGAAGTGCCCGCCAACACATGGTGCCACACACGTCCGTGGATCACCCTGCAGCCTCAGAGGTGAAGACACCTTTGGCAGGGCAAGATGAGCGAGACACATCACGTGAGAAAAGCAAGGCATGGAATAGCATGCGTGATGTGCTCACAGTTTTCCATTTTAGAACCAGAGGAGGGAGAACGTTTTCTCGTGCGTGCATTAAATCTCTAGGAGCACTTCAGACACTGATAGCGTTGGCCACCCGTGGGAATGGGAACTTGGAATCTGTGATGCAGGGACGAGAATGTCCACACTGTACCTGTAACACCAGCGGATGTGTCATGAACACATCTGAGAAACGACACTCAGATTTCCCTCATCTTCTCTTTTTGTTAACAGTTACTCAGATTCTGGCACAAGCAAGCCACATTTCATCATTGCACCTGGTTCGCGCACGACTCTGGGGGTGTTCCACCTCCCTCAGTGTTGCCTTGTAATTTAACTAACAGGGGAACTGGGTTGCTTCTTTGTGTCTCTTGAAAACTGATAGAGGTCTCATACATACTCCACATTTGAGTTTTTCTTGTTTTGGTAATAAATCCCATGGATAATGTTGTATACCTCCCATGTCGGTAGTCATTGTCGGGGGTCTGCTTCTCCTGAGTCACCTCCCTGCAGTGCTGGCATCCAGCTGTGCATTCAGAATGCCTCTTGATTTCAGTGGTCACTTATCATCACTGCCTACGTCCAGTGTTCAATGTGGTTCTAAAACAGCCATATTCTGGTTACATAGTTTATCATTTACTAGCTGGAACTTTCTATTTAAAGACAGCTTTGTTCCTTCTCACCAACGATTTGGCTAACCCAAGGAATAGCTTGTACAGGAAAGATAGAATAAATCTTGATCCTTTTTCTTTATAGACAGGGTCTCGCTGTGCAGCACAGGCTGGAGTACAGTGTTATGATCGTAGCCCAGTAACCTCAACCTCCTGGGCTGAAGCGATCTTTTCACCTGAGCCTCCCAAGTAGATGGGAATATAGGGCACACCACCACACCTGGCTGATGGTTTTAATTTTTTATTTTTAGTGGAAATAGCATCTCCTTATGTTGCCCAGGCTGATCTCAAACCCCTAAGCTCAAGCCATCCTCCCACCTAGGCCTCCCAAAGTGCTGGGACTACGGGTGTGAGCCATGCTCCTGGCCTGGAATGTTATTTATCCCTTTTTATGCCTGAAGCACAGTGCACAACCTTTTATTATATAATTTACAGCTAAGTCGTCGATGTGATTTTTTTAAAAAGCAAATGTGGTTTCGGGAAAATCTGCAGGGTTAACTTTTTGCTGATTGGAGCAGGCACATTTGTGTGCTTTGTATTAAAGCTCATGTAACACCATGCTTGTTACAGCTACATCTTTTACACATGCTGTTTTTCAGGAGTTGTATCCCGCATTTTGTATTCACAATGGAGGCTCTGACCTTGAGCGGCTCCCCACAGCCAGCACCTGCATGAACCTGCTGAAGCTCCCCGAGTTCTACGACGAGACACTTTTGCGAAGTAAACTTCTGTATGCTATCGAATGTGCTGCTGGCTTTGAGCTGAGCTGAGCTGAGCTGAGCGGATGCGGATGCTGGGATCTGACCCTGCAGAGAAACAGTGCTTCCCTGTCGGCAGCACCTCCCCAGACCCACGAGGATGCTCAGACTGCACGCCCGAAGCTCTCCTAAGCTCCTTCTTCATTCTGCATTCCTTCTTCTCTCCCTTTTTAAAATGATTTTTATTACTGTGTGGTCACTTACTTAGATGGACATTGCTTTTCAAATAAGATAACACACATTATGTGCCATGTGGCTAATTTAGTAATATTGCCAAGAAGAGCACAGTTTTTAGACTAGTGGCATCTCAGCGAAATTAACCAAAGATGAAGCTTTGGCTTTCTGATGAGATCAGAGCTCTCCTGAGCAGGCAGCGTGCTGCTCCAAGGCTCAGACGGGCTGTGTGGGCGGCAGAGATACAGGGTCTGAGACCCGTGGGGCCGCTGCTTCTCACGTGGTTGGATTGTTTACAAGCCTCATTATTAAAACTGGAGGCATTTTTTTTCTGCTGCCTTTCCCAGCGTGGTTAGGTCTGGAAAATAGATGACGATGGTAATATTTTATTTGTGCTTTTTAAGCCATTTCCCCGAATGGGACTAGCATGCTTGTTTTCAGTGTACCACAGCTGCATCATCATGGTTTGGAGATTCCTGTTTGTGGATGTGAGGTGGGGGCTCCATTCGTTGTCCTGTTCCTGTCTCCACTTTGTGCCTGGAGAGCTTTCAGGGGAGGTGGAGGAGGAGGGTCTGCCCAGCTCCTGCAGCATCTGTGTCACCCACTGTCCCCAGTTACTTGGGGGAGGACGGACACTGGCGTCATTAAAGTCATTTGAACCAAAGTGGCGGCTGCATCTTTGTCCCGATGCCTGCCGTGCCGGTCTCTCCGTCACCCGCTCGCCCTCCTTGCCCCTGGGCTGCAGCCTCTTGTCTTCCTGGATATTTTGGGTGACGTGCCATGCTCGGCACCCTCTGCTTCCTGGTGCTGCTCTGAGTCGAAGACGGGACAGTCCCTGGTGCAAATCCAGGGAAGAGGAGTGTCGGTAGTTCTTGCAATAGGCACTTTATCGGGACCTGACTTGTTGCTGGGGGATTTTAGTCTCTACGAACGGAAAGCGTCTCAAAGCGTCAGCTGTGGGAGCAGAGTGACCCTCTGCTGATGCTGCAGGGAGGGTATCTAAATCCTCATTTATCTCTTCTGTGTCTAGTATTGTACCGTCACTGGAGGCTCTGTGGCTGCCATAGTTAATTGACCATAATTAGCAATATACTTTTAAATGTGGGAAAACTGAAGGACACTTTGAAGACAATGAACATTATCAAAACAAAATGTATAATTTCTTAATTTGAATAATAAATTAAGCATTTAAATGCTATTCATAGTCTTGATATACAGAAATAAAATAATTAGGGTTGGCCTTTGGTTATTTTTTATTTTAGGTTTTATGTTGAATGTTCTATATATTAATTTGTATATTTTATTATCAGTATTTTGGAAATAGCATATCTGAGACTGAAGAGAAATTGACAGTTCACTTATTTGTGGGTTTTTTTTTCTCAGCTATTCTGAGCTTATTTATTTATTTGTATGTTCTAATGGCTAAACATTTACATTAAATGTTTTTTTCCCAAGAGTGTGTTGGAGTCCTGCCCCAGATCATTGTGGCTAGGGGCATTCTGCTTTTGTAAAGCCACAGCTTCTGAATGGTACTAGTTTCTCACAGGAATGTGTGTGTCGCCAGTGAATGGAGTGTGGTGAGATGGCCTACGCTTACTGAGAATCAGAGGTGCTGGGAGGAGTGCCTGTCATTGCAAGTGGGCTGAGCATGGCTCCCAAGCCAGGCCGGTGCACTCCTAGCCACCGGGTTCCCTTCCCACGTCTGCCACTGGGTTTAGCATTCATTCTTGAGAAATTTCTGGAGGAAGATTCTTTGTTTGGTTTGCCTTTTTCTGTGCTCTGTCCTTTCTGCTTTCTGGTAATTTGTACACAAACCTCGGTGCTGACTTGGGGTAAGTACAACTGTTTCTCATGCCGTGCCACCTGCAGAGAGTTGTTGTTTTGGTCCTGAGCTCGCCGGGGCAGCTTTATCGATTGCAGTGGTGTGCTTTTGCAGAGTGCGTGAAGCCAGGTACTGCGTCCCATGAGCCTGCAGTCTGCACTCCATGCCTCCGAGCCGTTGACACGCAGACCTGCAGCCGTGGAACTGGAAGCACGGGAAAGGCTGTGGTGGGGCGAAGGACTCCTTCCAGGAACTTCCTGAGGAGGTGAGTGGTGAGCGTGGAGTAACCGAATATGTAAGCTTTCTCATGCTAGAAAGAAAAATAAAGGCATACGATAAATGGAAATTCAGGTCATGCTCAGCGCTTTCAGATTCACCTGCTCCGGGTCAGCAAGCTTCACAGCCAGCGAGTAGGATAGGAAGTGACGCTGCCTCCCTGTGTGTCCCTCAGAACAGCAGGTTCACCTGGAGTTTTTTCTAATGAGAAATGACCTAGACTTCCCAAACACGGCCTGAATGCTGCAGTGCTGTGCTTTGGCATGCCAGGATCAACCCAGGGGGCTTTTCCTGGTGCTTGGATGGTGGCCAAAGTTGGTGACCTGAAGAGACTGGTGACCAGCATGTCCAGGTGGGAAAATGCACTGACTGCACAAAGGTCTCTGCTTCCAGATAATTCTGAGGGTAAGTTCTGGGGCCTGAGTGCTTTGTGCCTGGGCTGATTTATCTGAAGCAGGGACAGTCCAGATGCCTAGGTTTCACGGGAGCATTCTGGAGATGCGATGAGAATTATAGACAGGCTTTTGACTTGAATGTACTGTAAACACAATAGAACCATATTTTAATTTGTCTCCTTAGGTGGTTGGTATCATAGGTTGCAAACCTCACATTCTCAAAAGTCTGCACTAACAACCTGCAAAGTTATAGTAGTTTTGGCCAAGGTCTTAATCATCAAAATGCTGCTGTGTAAAGGCAGTGTTACTACTACTTTTTCCTCTGCAGAGGTAATCTCTTTACAGTACTGTTCTCTCTCTTTTTTTTTTTTTGAGACAGAGTCTTGTTCTGTCTCCCAGGCTGGAGTCCAGTAGCGCTCTCTGAGCTATCTGCAACCTCTGCCTCCTGAGTTCAAGTGATTCTCCAAACAAGTGGGCTGTCCCTAGGCACCTGTTCTCCCAAATCGCTGGGATTACAGGTGCACACCACCACACCCAGCTAATTTTTGGCATTTGTAGTAGAGACGGGGTTTTAACATGTTGGCCAGGCTGGTCTCGAATTCCTGACCTCAAGTGATCTGCCTGCCTCAGCCTCCCAAAGCGCTAGGATTACAGGTGTGAGCCCCACGCCTGGACCCACTTTTGTTTTAAGAGGATGGTTCACGTTACGGCTACCGAGATGGACTGCTGCAGTTTGGATTCATCAGTTGCCCACTTCTAAATCTTGACAGGAGGCAGCGTCTGTCATTAGCTTATAACTGTAATAAGTAGAGGGTCTTCATGTTGAAAATAGTGAGCTGAAGATCTCTTGACTTCACACCAATTTTGTGGTTCAGATAGGAGCTCCCACCACAGCTTTGTCTTTCCTGACCCCCAAATGGACAAAAGCAAAGTAGAGGCTCCGTGGTGTTCCAGCAGGAACCACAGCTGGCCAGCTCGTGCTGCCCAGAGGCAAATACATCCGAATTCATTTCTGCACAATCCAGAATAAAGACAAAAGACTTAGCTGTTGTGCTTGTTAAGGCAATTTTGTGTCAAGGGAGGCAGCCTATTTGCAGTGTTGACTTTGTCGTGGAGGGTGTTCATATACTGAGTCACTCAAAGAACTCATTTGCTGGAATGTTTCTTAGATTTGTGGATAGCACAGGGTCCAGTCATCTTGAACTGCCAGGATTGCAGACAGAAGTCCGCCGCCATGATGGGAGCTCCACGCCGTCACAGCTCGGGACCTGTGTGTGAACTGGCCAGCGCCACTCCACGTGCGCACCATGCTAGGTAAAAGTTTGGCGCTGGTGGCTGATGAGTGTGAGGTGATGACTGAATGGTTGTCGGTGCTCGCATCCACAGAACCAGGCTCGGCAGGACCAGAGCTGGTAGAGCTCGTTCAGGTGCGGGGGGGGCGGGCTTTCTTAAAATGCTGTCGTGTTCTTGGTCATCAGCTCCCTATGGCTGCCATAGCAAAGTACCACAAATCAGGTGGGCTACCACAGCGGCACTTATCTTCCCAAGGTGTTGCGGCCTCGCAGCCTAGGGAAGGCGCTTTGTCTCCTCCGGCTTCTGGCATCTGGTGTCCTTCCCCGTCTCCAGTGCCTGCCTTTTTCCTGTAAGGACACCCCAGTTCTCCAGAATGACCTCATCTCAGGATCCTCAATGACATTTGCAAAGGCTTTTTCCAAATAGGGCCACGTACACATGTTCTGGGGGTCGGGACATGGACCTGTTCTGGGCAGCACCATTCAGCTGGTTATGTTTGTTATTTGAGTCGGGTAGGTAGACGCGTGGGGATTTGGAGATGTGCTTCCAGTTTTACCTGGCTGTTGCCCGCACAGACTTGAACAGGCTTTTCCTTTGACTCAGTAAAATGAGGGATGTACCAGATCAGTGTTCCCAAACCTTCCTGAAGGTGATTGTGTCTCTAGGGGTGGGGCTCAGGAGTCTGTATTTTGTAAAGTGCCCTAGATAATCCTTCCCAGGTGATTTCTGGAAAACAATTAGACATTCTCAAAAAATCCTTTTCAGTGTTAAGAACTGGGTGAGGGTTGCAAGGCATTCCAGCTGATTTGCTTGGAGTTCATTTCTGGTGCCCCAGGGAATCCTGATTTCTGCAGTGCCTGGCCCGGCCACCTCCGGTTATACATGCCATTCAGGCTCCATGGGGGATGGGCTGTGGCACAATGGTCAACCGCACGGCTGTGGCCTGGCCCAGGCGTCTAGGTATGGGTTCTAGAGGCTAATGGCAGACCAGAGCCAGACCTAAGACTCCAGCCTGACTGTGTGTCTTGTGTTCAAGACAAGTGGGCTGTCGCTAGGTACCTGGCCCTCCTCGGGTCAGACTGGCCTCCCACTCGGGCCCCGCCACCGCACCACAGACCCTCCTAACAACACCTGAGGACATCATGCCACGTTCTCTGCCCCTCCCTGTCCCAAGCCATTGGCTTAGATTTGCAGCAAAGTGTTCTCCAACCTCAGTCCTGCCCACTGCCAAAGTGACACTGATCTCAAGTCTATGACACTCTGGAAAGACCTTCCAGTGTGTCCCCACCTCAGGGAGAGCTGAGACCCTGTGATTCGCCCCTCGTGCCATCGAAACACCACGCTGCTTCCAGCTTGGGGCCCTGGAGTGTGTGTGCTGCCCTGGGGCGTGGCTGATCTTGTGTTTGCAGCAGTTCATTGCCCAGTGCCACCTCCCCCACCACCCTGTTTAAAACGGCAGCCCCCCGACCCCAGCACATCCGTTCTCCCTTACCGGCATCCTTGGCTAGAGTACTGACTTTGGTCTAAAATCAAGTACTCCACTCGTCTATTATTTCCTTTCTCCCCCACCATGTAAGTTTCATGGAGGGTGGGAGTTTAGTAAATTGAGCACCTTGCACACAGTAGGTGCTCAGTAAATACTTGTTGAATGCATGGATGTGCTGCAGCTGTGGAGAACGGTCTTGCTAACCAAGGTAAATTACACTTTAGCCCTGGACAGTTTCCGCCCTCAATCCTTGGGCCCCCATTTTTCTCACAAGAGCTTCCCTGTGGCTGCCAGCTGGCCCCAGCTCAGGGCAGAGGTCGCCCAGGCACTGCCCCTCTGGTGGTCCCTCTGTGGTCGGCTGCCCATGTGTCCGGCAGGTGCCTGCCTTGCCTGCTCCTGACCCGGGGTGGGCTCCGTGGTCCTGGACAGCGCATGGGCTCCATCTGGTGGTCAGGAGCGGGCACTGCACGTGCAAGGGCCCCAAGCGCTCTGGAAGGTGGTCTTCACGCGGTCCCGCACCTGCAGCCAGGGTCAGCAGGCTTGCACTACTTCTATCTCCTCATCAGGAGGTGGCTATTAAAACAGCAATATAAAGCTAACCTTTTCCGTGATATGTTAAAGTTTTTGAGATGGAGTTTTGCTCGTCACCCAGGCTGGCGTGCAGTGGTGTGATCTCAGCTCACTGCAGCCTCTACCTCCTGGGTTCAAGCGATTCTCCTGCCCCAGCGTCCCACATAGCTGGGACCACAGGCACGCGCTCCACCACCACACTCGGCTAATTTTTGTATTTTTAGTAGAGACAGTTTTGCCACGTTGGCCAGGCTGGTCTCGAACTCCTGACCTCAGGTGATCCGCCCTCCTTGGCCTCCCAAAGTGCTGTGACTACAGGTGTGAGCCACCGCGCCCAGCAGAAATGTTAAAGTTTAAAATCCCATTGTCTTAATTCCTCAAATGTTACAGAGTTAGTAGCAAGCCAGTGGTTTCTCTCCTAGGTTTATACCAAAGAGAAGGGAAACCCGGCCAGGCACCAGGGCCCATGCCTGTAATCCTAGCACTTTGGGAAGCCAAGGTGGGTGGATCACTTGAGGCCAGGAGTTTGAGACCAGCTTGGGCAACATGACAAAACCCGCATCTCTATGAAAAATAAAAAGATTAGCAGGGCATGGTGGCGCACGCCTGTGGTCCCAGCTACTCGGGAGGCTGAGGCAGGAGAATCGCTTGAACCCAGGAGGCGGAGGTTGCAGTGAGTTGAGATGATGACATTGTGCTCCAGCCTGGGTGACAAGAGTGAAACTCTGTCAAAAACAAAAAAGATGCCTTCGGTTGAGTGTGCAGCCTCTCACCGCCCCTTCCGCCTGGCCCACTTTTCTCTAAGAATGCATCATATGACACAGAACATGGAAACCACCCGCTGACCACTGTCAATGCCACCTGTTAGCTAGGCTTCTGGTCACCCGCAGGCTGTTACAGTTTTGGGGAACACTGCCTAGTTCAGAGGAAAGACGAGTTGGAAATTCTGTCAAATCCATTTGAAGAAGCTTGGAATTTTCTAATTTGGGGGCATATTTATCTTACATCATTCTTACCTATCTTTGCTGAGGCTTCCAGTTGAGAAAGAATGGGCCTGGAGCGGCCTTTGTCCCCCTGGACCCCCTAGTTGAAGGATCCCTCCTTCGAGGTGGGGCCCACTTTCATCTGCAGCACCCTCTCCCCCTCGCCCCCTGGGACCAGAGAGCCCCACCCTGGGGATACCCTGGTGGGCCTGTGCTGGCACCAGTGCCCCTCTCCTCTCTGCTCCTGTCCTCGGGGGTGATGGCTGTGGTGGGAACGGCCTTGCCAGGGTCTGCAGATGCGGGGGGCAGTTTCCTGTCCTTCAGCAGAGGTCACCTTGGCACAGACCCGTGCCGCACTGGCGCGTGTGAGCACCGGCCCTGTTCCACTGTGGGGCAGGCAGGGAGCCAGCTCTCCACCCGCCAGCTGAGACCCCAGTGTGGGACCTGCTTGCTGACCCCCTACATCTGGGGCTGTCCCCTGCAGCTCAGACTGGTGGCTGCAGCCAGGCAAGGTTCGCACAGTGTGTTCACATCCCGGAGCCACAGATGTCCTGTGCCAAATAAGGGGTGAGCAGACAGGTGGGCCCAGGGTCTCCTGCCCGTCTCTGCTGCCCCAGCCTGGTCTCACTGAGGCTCCCAAACGGGGTGACGAGGGCAAGGCCAGGACTCCCAGTGGCCATTACCACCCTGTGCCCTGAAGCCCAGCCTGCCCTCTGAACCAAGACCCACCCAACGCCTCGGACTGTCATTCAAGGAGGAAAGGCACCTTGGTCCATCCTCGGCGCCCTGCCGTTACTAAGCCACCTGAGACACCATGGAAGGAAGGCTGAGGCCGGAAGTGCCTGATAACTCAGAGTGTGGTCATTGCTTCCTGGAGACCGTGACGTCAACACTGAACACTCACAGGAGAAAAGTCCCCTGGACAGTGCCTCCCCCGTCTGCCGGTGGGTCCCCGTCTACTGGGGGTACTATTTCAGTGAGTAGTGTGGGGCCATCCACTCCCTACTTTGGGGCTCATCCCATGTCTACTGGGGGATCCTCACCAACTACATCTGGGGGACTCCTAGCCTCTGGGCAAGCAGGGGAGAACCGGGCTGAGTCTGTTGACTGGATGGTCCTAACGGCCTCCGTTTCTGAGCGACTCCTTTCTGCGTCTCCCCCACTGGCGCCGCTGGTCCTCCAGCAGGTCTCCAGTGTGTCCCCGGAGTGCCTGTCCTTCCCCTGGGGGTGGGCTCCTTCGGGGTGCTGCCCGCCTCCCCACCAGCAGCCATTTGTGCCTGGCTCTGGGCTCTGGATGCCAGGAGGCACATGCATTGAGGAAGAGGCTGTGTCTTCCTCCTCTCCCCTCCCCTGCCGGGATGCTGGGGGCAGTCAGCCTGGTGCCCATGTGTGCCATCATCTGCGCCGAATGGAAAGTGAGCGTCTGTCATGCTCAGTAATTCCATGTCTGTCGAATCTAGTATCAGGATCTGGCATCAGGATCATGAGGTCAGGAGTTCAAGACCAGCCTGGCCAATGTGGTGAAACCCCGTCTCTACTAAAAATATAAAAAATTAGCTGGATGTGGTGGTGGGCACCTGTAGTCCCAGCAACTCTAGAGGCTGAGGCAGGAGAATTGCTTGAACCCAGGAGGCAGAGGTTGCAGTGAGCCGAGGTGCCACTGTACACCAGCCTGGGCGAGAGTGCGAGACTCAAAAAACAAACGAAAACAAAAATTAGGCCTAGGCAGGCGAATCACCTGAGGTTGGGAGTTCGAGACCAGCATGACCAACATGGAGAAACCCCTTCTCTACTAAAAATACAAAAAAGCCAGGCGTGGTGGCGCATGCCTGTCATCCCAGCTTCTTGGGAGGCCGATGCCGGAGAATTGCCCGAACCCGGGAGGCGGAGGTTGCAGTGAGCCCACGAGCCATTGCACTCCAGCCTGGGCAACAAGAGCCAAACTCTGGAGCAAAAACACAATTAGCCAGTGTGGCGGTGGGTCGTGCGGCCTCAGGAACTGCAGAGACGGAGGGCAGGCGGGAGAGGTGCAGCCCGGGGTCGGCTCCCCTGCCAGCGGCTCCGGGCCCAGCCTCCCGGGCAGCCTGTGCCTCGCCTGCTCATGCAGCCCTCAGGGGCCCGCGCTGTGGGCACCAAGGGGTCCTCCCTGCTTCTCGGGTAGCAGAGGCCTCCGGGTCCTGAGATCCTGTGTGCGCCCGGGGGCGTGCGGGAGGCAGAGGACAGGAAGGGACGGAAACTGCCCCCTGCACCTGCTCCTGCCTGAGGCACGGACGCGGACACAAAACAGCAAAAGGCCCAGCGTGCAATGGAGCTCAGGGACGCGGGGGGCGACGCTGGGGTGTGGACAAAGGCAGGGATGGAAAAGCCCTGCGGTGCTAGAACATTCCTGGCTGGGCCTCCATCCATGGCCCTGTCCGGGGTGCAGCCCCCTCGAGAGGTGAGCTGTGCCGTCAGGAACCGACAGGCCCCTCTGAACCGAAGGCCAAAGGTCTATCAGCCTCCGGCCACAGGGCTGGGCCTTGGCCCCAGGCCCACCCCCAGCAGGAGGGTTCTGGGAGGAAAGGCGGAAACACATCACCGGGCACCAGGAGGCCCGGGCTCATCACTCCCTGGCCTTCGGCAGGCTGCCCTCGGCCCTCCCTGTGCCTCAGTTTCCCCTCTGTGACGTGGAGATGGGAGGTTTGTTGTGAGGATTTGTGATGGCGAATCTGGTCCAAAGCCAAGGCGGCCCTGCTGGGAGGGCCCTGAGGCCCCCACTCACCAGGAGAAGTTGACCACGCCGCATTTGCCAGGCTGGGGCTAGGGCTGGGCCCGGGCTGGCGGCTGCTCGCCCTGAAGCCTCCTCCCGGCACCTGCCCCTGCTGAATCAGGGCTGCAGCTGGGCCTGGGCTTCAGGCTCTGTGACCTGATGGCACTGGCTGTAGTGTTTTCTGCAGCTTCTGCAGAAAATGGTGCTGCACAGACTTGGCCCACAGGGAGGCGGCCTGGCTATGCAGAGGCTGTTTGCTGAGTGATGCCAGGCGCTCCCTCCCCCAGGCGCACCCGGCCCAGGCGCACTCCTCCCCCCCCCCCGCGCACCCCCCGCCGGGCGCTCCCTCCCCCGGGTGCACCCCCCCTAGGCGCACCCCCCCCAGGTGAGAGTACCCACTCTGGCCTCATCCCTGCCCCACTCCACGCTCAGGGAACACCCTCCCATCTTTTAAGTCTGGTTTTCTCGGTGTGTCCCCAGGCCGCCCAGGCCACAGCGGATAACCCACCTGACCCTGTCCACACAGTATCCACCTGTGGTCTCCGACCTGCGTGTCCTTTTGGAAGGCAGGACAGGAGACTCACTAACTCTGCAAGCCAGGGCCTCACCCAGCAGCAGAGTTTGTTGAGCAATAAACGTGTGTTGAATGAACACGGAGCCTGATAAAGCCGGGCGGGTGATCAGCAGGAAACAAAGGCCAGCCTCGGAGGGAGCTGGGGGTGCTCACGGCAGGCGGCCAGGGGCGCTGCAGTCAGCTCGGATCCTCCGGCTCCACCCTCGGGACCGCGGAAGGAGAAGTCAGAATTCCAGGGAATTGTCAGAAATTCCCAGAATCGTAAGTTGGTCCATATTCTTCCTATAACATGTTATTTCCATGTTTTCATGTTTAATATTGATAAGAGCAAATCATTTTTTGTGATGGAATTACACTAAACGTTCCGGGACTTTTCTATTTTAAAACAATTTAATAATAAATGCGGCCGGGCTGGTGGCTCACCCCTATAATCCCAGCATTTGGGGAGGCCGAGGTGGGCAGATCACGAGGTCAGGAGATGAAGACCAGCCTGGCCACTATGGTGAAATCCTGTCTCTATTTAAAAAAAAAAAAAATGTAAGTAAAAAATAAAAATAATAATAAATGCATGGCCCAGTGTGATTTAAAACAGATCTGGAGGCTTGGCATGGTGGCTCAGTAGTTCGAGACCAGCCTGGCCAACATGGTGAAACCCCGTCTGTACTAAAAACAAAAAAGTTAGCCGGGCGTGGTGGTGGGCGTCTGTAGTCCCAGTTACTCAGGGAGGCTGAGTCAGGAGAATCTCTTGAACCTGGGAGGTGGAGGTTGCAGTGAGCCGAGATCATGCTGCTGCACTCCAGCCTGGCGACAGAGTGAGACTCCGTCTCAAAACAAACAACAAAAAACAATAACAAAAATAAGCAGGTACGGTGGCTCATGCTCATAACCCCAGCACTTGGGGAGGCCGAGGCTGGTAGATCACTTTAAGCCAGCTTGGCCAACGTGGCAAAACCCTGTCTCTACTAAAAATACAAAAAAAAAAAAAAATTAGCCAGGCACGGTGGCGGGCACCTGTAATCCCAGCTACTCGGGAGACTGAGGCAGGAGAATCACCTGAACCCGGGAGGCAGAGGTTGCAGTGAACGGAGATTACGCCATTGCACTCCAGCCTGGGTGACAAGAGCGAAACTCTGCTCAAAAAAGAAGAAAACCACCAAAACACAAACAGATTGTACATGTGCAGGTTTCTTCTAGGTATTAAAAATAATAATAAAATAGATCTGGCCAGGAGCCACTGGACTGCCTTTATCTTTCTTCAAATACTCCCAGCGTTTATCAAGCTCTTCATTCATCATTAAGGAGATCTAAGAAGTTTTGCTTAATAAGGACGTTCAGTTCTATCGCATTTCCAAGGACAGGTCGCTTGCAGCAAACACTCGAGCAGAGCGTTAGAATGCGGCATACGGGCTCCGGGGTAAGGTGCAGTACCATGGCACTCAGCCCTGCAGGCAAGGCTGGCATCGGGCTGGAAGCTCCCACCCGAGGGCTCCGGGCTGGCGGCCTTCAAACTCAGGGTGAGGACAGTGTGGGCGGCATGCGGGCTCCCTGGTGGCAATGGTATTTGGTCTCATCGTTAGCACCAGCCACAGGACACCCCGACACCAGCCCGCAGCAGGACTGCACACGTATACCCCAACACCAGCCCACAGCAGGACTGCACACGTACACCCCGACACCAGCCCACAGCAGGACTGCACACGTACACCCCGACACCAGCCCGCAGCAGGACTGACCGACTGCTGCAGCATGTCTTCCACAATGTTGACTGACTTGCCTCATTTCCTGCTCCAGCTTTTGACTGGACACCCTGGGGTACCCCAACCAGCAATATGTTTGTGCTGGTCGTTACAGGGATTTTTTCCTTTGAGTCAGGGTCTCATCATCACCCAGGCTGGAGTGCAGTTGTGCATTCACAGCTCCTTGCAGCCTCAACCTCGGGGGCTCAAGGGGTCCTCCCACCTCAGCCCCCTGAGCAGCTGGCAGTACAGGAGCCACCCGGCCATGCCTGGCTAATCTCTAGAATCTTCGTAGGGACGGGTCTTGCTGTGTCGCCAGGGCTGGTCTTGAACCCCAGGGCCGAAATGCTCCTCCCACCGCAGCCCCTCCCAGTGCTGGGATTACACGTGTGAGCCACTGTGGCCGGCAGCTGTTAGGTTCTAATTCTTGCACAATTATGCTGCTTTTTCCTGTTTTACCAATTTCTCAACTGACATTTCTCGGCTCAGAAAATTATATCTACTTCCTGGGAAAGGCTGGGAAGGAAGTTCTGCCAGAAAGTGTCTTGGAGAGTGGCCGGGCTGGTAAGGGGCCGGCCCAGGTGATGAGCAGGCTGTGGGGTCGCCCACGTGCGCCTGCATTCACACGAACAGCAGAGACCAGCCATGCTGCGTGCCCGGTTCCTCCCAGCCCGGAGACCTCTTTAATCAATATTTACTATATGGCCTGACCATAGTATAGATTTGTGTATAAATCTGGGGTTTTATTAGCACATTAATTTCCAATTTGGGAGCAATACTTTCTGCTGACATTTTGGAAGTCACTGTGCTTAGTTAGCGCCTTGCCATGGCCGAGGTTTTGCACACATGGTATATGAGCAAGCATTCTTATTAAGTTGCTATTAAAAGGGGTGTCTAGGCCGGGCGTGGTGGCTCACACCTGTAATCCAAGCACTTTGGAGGCCAAGGCAGGTGGATCACCTGAGGTCGGGAGTTCAAGACCAGCCTGACCAACATGGTGAAACCCTGTCTTTATTTAAAAAAAAAAAAAAAAAAAAAAAAGGTGGGGGGGTGTCTAGGCCAGGCGCAGTGGCTCATACATTTAATCACAGCACTTTGGGAGGCTGAGGTGGGTGGATCACCTGAGGTCAGGGGTTCAAGACCAGCCTGGCCAACATGGCAAAACCTCGTCTCCACTAAAAATACAAAAATTAGCCAGGCATGGTGGCGGGCACTTGTAGTCCCAGCTACTTGGGAGGATGAGACAGAAGAATCACTTGAACCCAGTGGGTGGAGGTTACAGTGAGCAAAGATCGAGCCATTGCACTCCAGCCTGGGTGAAAGAGCAAAACTCCGTCTCAAAAATAATAAAAAAAGAAACCAGCCTGGCCAACATGGCGAAACCTCGTCTCTATTAAAAATACAAAACACTGGCCAGGCGCGGTGGCTCACGCCTGTAATCCCAGCACTTTGGGAGGCCGAGGCAGGCAGATCACGAGGTCAAGAGATCAAGATCATCCTGGCCAATATGGTGAAACCTTGTCTCTACTAAAAATAACAAAAATTAGCCAGGTGTGGTGGCGGGTGCCTGTCATCCCAGCCACTCTGGAGGCTGAGGCAGGAGAATCGCTTGAACCCAGGAGGTAGAAGTTGCAGTGAGCCACGACTGTGCCACTGCACTCCAGCCTGGGCAACAAGGGGAAACGCCGTCTCAAATCAGTAAATAAATAAATAAATGGGGGTGTGCAAAACGCCTGGAGACTCCTGGTCTGCAGCTCTGCAGCTGGAGTCTCCGGGTTCTCTGCAGGTCCCACCAAGGCCGGGCTGGAGGGCTGGGCTGATGAGGGAAGAACGGTTCTCCTCCAAGGATGCAGCTATGGGCCCAGTGCGGTGGCTCATGCCTGTAATCCCAGCACTTTCGGAGGCCGAGGCGGGAGGATTGCTTGAGGCCAGGAATTTGAGACCGGCCTGGGCAACGTAGTGAGACTCCATCTCTACGAAAAATTATAAAAGTTAGCTGGGCTCGGTGGCATGTGTCTGTGGTCCCAGCTAACTCGGAAGCTGAGGTGGGAGGGTTGCTTGAGCCCAGGAGTTTGAGGCTGCAGTGAGCTCTGGTCGCACCACTGCATTCCAGCCTGGGCCACACAGCAAGACCGTGTCAAAACCAATCAACCGGCCAGACAAACGAAACAGAGACGCACCTGTCCACACAGGAAGCTGTATGAAGTGACCTTTTGTTTTACTGAGACGGTTTGCTTGCTAGGTGTTGCAGGAACAGCTCACCTCCCAGCAGGCGGGCAGAGCTCTTTCCAGGCCTGCTGGGAAGACAAAGAGTTCCTTGAACACCCTGGGTGTTCCCTTTCGGGTGATCAGCAGGAAACAAAGGCCCGCCTCGGAGGGAGCTGGGGTGCTCGCGGCAGGCGGCCGGGGGCGCTGCAGTCAGCTCGGATCCTCCGGCTCCGCCCTCGGGACCGCGGATGGAGAAGTCAGAATTCCAGGGAATTGTCAGAAATTCCCAAAATCCTAAGTTAGTCCGTATTCCTCCTATAACATGTTCTTTCCATGTTCTGAGTAATACTGACTGACCAGAATGATAAGAGCAAGTCACTTTCTGTGACAGAATCATGCTAATAAGCATTTCGGGACTTTTCTGTTTAAAAACGATTTAATAATAAATGTGTGGTTCAATTTATTTAAAACAAATCTGTACATGTACCGGTTTCTTCTCAGTAATAAAAATAATAGTAATGCAGAATTTCAAGTCTTATCCTAGAAAAAAATTAATAAATAAAATAAGGCGGGGTGTCAGTGGCTCACGCCTGTAATCCCAGCATTTGGGAGGCCGAGGCGGGCGGACCCCGAGGTCAGGAGATCGAGACCATCCTGGTCAACGTGGTGAAACCCCGTCTCTACTAAAAATGAGCTGGGCGTGGTGGCGTGTGCCTGTCGTCCCAGCTACTCCAGAGGCTGAGGCAGCAGAATCGCTTCAACCAGGGAGGCAGAGGTTGCTGTGAGCCGAGATCGCGCCACTCACTCCAGCCTGGGCAACGGCGAAACTCCGTCTCAAATAAATAAACAATGAAATAAAATAATAAAATAAAAATAATAATGTGTAAGATCAGGCCATGAGCCGGTAGATTGCCTTTATCGTTCTTAAAATATTCCCAACGTTTATCAAGCCCTTTATTCATCGTTATGGAGATCTAAGACGTTTTGCTTAATAATGACGTTCGGTTTTAGCAGCATTTCCAAGGACAGGTCGCTTGTAGCAAACACTTGAGCATCAGGAAGCAGCGGCATAGGCGCTCTGGGCTAACGTCCAGTACCACAGCACTCACCCCTGCGGGCAAGGCTGGTGGCACCCGGGGCTGCGCCCACCTCGGGGCTCCGAACCACAGTGCCCTCCCTACTGGGGCCCAGGAGGCTCGTCCAGCAGGAACTGTTTCCCTGTATTTTTGTATGTGTTTGTTTTGAGACGAAGTCTCCTTCCCGTGTCACCCAGGCTGGAGTGCAGTGGCACCATCTTGGCTCACTGCAACCTCCGTCTCCGGGTTCAAGCGATTCTCCTGCCTCCACCTCCTGAGTAGCTACGATTACAGTCGCCTGCTCACCACGCCTGGCTAATTGTTGTATTTTAAGCAGAGACAGGGATTCACCATGTTAGCCAGGATGGTCTCGATCTCCTGACCTCATGATCTGCCCGCCTTGGCCTCCCAAAGTGCTGGGATTACAGGCGTGAGCCCCTGTGCCCTGGCCGTTCTTTTTGTCTTCGTAAAGGGTTGTGGCGAGAGGTCCCCTGACCGTCAGCTAGACTGTGAAGCGGCAATTTCTCCCTGGTGCCCTGGACTCCACGTCCTCTTCTGGTACCCCTGACCCTTTCCCACACAGACACCTGGCACTCAGCTCTTGGCCAGCGGCTGAGGAGACAATACCTCACTCGCACCTTGGAATGAAGGGTGCCTGGGACACTCCTGTACACGCCCACGTGCTAAAGAGAAGTCCCATGTGAGGACAAGGCTCACCCCACTGGTGTGAGTCTTGGGAAAGGCCTGAGTTTCTTTGGTCTGTGAACCCAAAAGTATCTGAGCTGAGACTCAATCAATTTAGAAAGCATATTTTGCCAAGGTGAAGGATATGCCTGTGACCTGGACTCAGGAGGTCCTGACGCCACGTGCCCAAAGTAGGCAGGGCACAGCTTCTTTTCCCGTGTTTCAGAGACCAGACACACCACCGACATATGTAAGCCGGCCAGGCGGTGGCTCACGGCTGCAATCCCAGCACTGTGGAGGCTGAGACGAGTGGATCACCTGAGGTCAGGAGTTCGAGACCGGCCTGGCCAACATGGCAAAACGCCGTCTCTACTGAAAATACAAAAACTAGCCGGGCGTGGTGGCGGGTGCCTGTCGTCCCAGCTACTCGGGCGGCTGAGGCAGGAGAACCACTTGAACCCGGGAGGCGGAGGCTGCAGTGAGCCCAGACCGCACCACTGCACTCCAGCCTGGGCCGCAGTGCCAGACCCCCTGTACCTATGTAAGATGTACGCTGGTTTGGTCTAGAAAGGCAGGACAAAGGGGACAGTTCGAAGCGGGGGCTTCCAGTCAACAGGGAGATAAGCAGCAAACGGCTCCACCCTGTGAGTCTCTGATCAGCCCTTCACTGAGCACACCATCCACGAGGGGGAGGGGACGGTCACGGGGCCTCAGTCTGGCTCGGTGAAACAGTCGGGCAGAGGACGTCATCAGAGCCGCGTTTGTCTCGGGAGCAGAGGGATGGCTGAGTTCTGTCCTTTGTCCTGCACCTGTGAGGATGAGCTATCAACTTACACTGCCAGGGTGAAATTCCACACGCTGCTTTTGGGTAAAGGCCTTGAGCCCCACGAGGAACGTCCTTGTGGGCAAATTGTGAGGGAGGTGTGTGGCACTAACACGTAAATGACAGTGAGAGCCTCTTGCAGCAGAGGAGGGATCAGAGGGCAGCCTGCGTCTGTCACGAGGGTTTTTTCCAGGGGACTTGGGGACGCTTCTCAGGGGATGGGGTTGGTGGAGGCACTGCCTGCTCCAGCCCCACCCAGGAGGCACCCACCCAGGGGATGGCCGACGAAGGGCTGGAGCACAGTGCGGGGCTGTGGGCTGGGAAGGAGGGAGCCAGGCGAGGCCCAAGGGGAAGGGAATGAGTCAGATGGGACAGTCAGGCTGGCCTGGAGCATCAGGAGGCGGGCCCAGAACAGGGCTGTGTGTGTGTGTGCACGTGTGTGTGCGTGCACGTGTATGTGGGTGTGCACACGTGTGGGCGTGGATGTGGATGTGTGCGCGTGTGTGGGTGTGTGTATGTGTGTGCGTGCACGTGTGTGCATGTATGGGTGTTGTGTGTGTGCGTGGGTGTGTGCATGCATGTGGCTGTGCGTGCACACACGTGGGTGTGGTGTGTGTGCGCGGGGGTGTGTGCACACACTGCAGCTGAGCCTTTCAAGTCAGGGCTGCCTCTGTCCCCGCTGTTGCCTCATCTGGGGCCACATCTGACCCTTCTGTGAGTGGAAACGGCGCCGCCAGCCACCCCGGGAGGGAGCCATTGCCTTCCCCAGGGCCTTGGTGCCCAGGGCACCCTGCAAATGTGTTCTGGGAAGGAACAGCACAGGCCGTGCTCACGTGGGCGGGGAGGGCAGGGCCTCAGGGCAGGATGGCTGCAGGGAGCCTCAGGGGACGGAGAGGGCTGGGGGGCTAGCGCCCACTCCCAGGTGTTGGAGCTGAGCGCGTGGCCCAAACCCCTCCCGGTGAAGGAGAAGGGAAAGAGTCTGGGGACCGTCCGTGCTCCTGTGAGGGGTCCAAGGCCTGGCTCCCAGACGTGGTGATCTCTGCACCGCCCAGCACAGCAAGCCAGTGACCCGCGCGGCTCCAGTCACTTCCCAGTCACTCTGTGCCACGCACGCAGCCTGGGAGCGGGAGCTCTGCGCTGGCTTCACAGCCCTGGAGACTGGGGGAGGAACCAGCCTCCTGCATGGGGACAGGGAGCCACAGGGGTGCCAGGGGGCCCTTCCGCAGGGGTGCCATCCCAGGGGTGCCAGGGGGCCCTTCCGGGGTGCGCAATTCTGCCATTCAAGGCCCAGAAAAGTGACACGTGAAGAAGAGTTAGAACAGATTCTGAATGTTCAGCCTGAGCGGGAAGGAAACCCGCACACCTGTGCCACCACGGGCGCACCTGGAGGACACTGCCAGGCAGGGAGCGGCAGATGCTGCGGGACCTCGTGGATGCGGGCCCGAGACTTCCCAGCCTCCTCGGGACACGGAGAAGCATGGGGGTGCCGGGGGACGGGGAGTCGGCGTTCTGTGGGGACAGGCTCAGCTTGGGAAGGTGGAAGGCTCTGCAGACGCTGGCAGTGGTGGCTTCACGGCAACGCGAATGTGCCCGGTGCCACTGAACCGAACACGTGAAGACGGCTGAGACGGTACGTTGATGTTAGGTGAGTTCTAACACGACTTTTTAAAAATCAGGAAGTGGGCCAGGTGCTCCCGGGATTATAGCTCACGCCTGTAATCCCAGCACTGTGGGAGGCCGAGGCGGGAGGATCACCTGAGGTCAGGAGTTTGAGACCAGCCTGGCCAACAAGGTGAAACCCCGTCTCTACTAAAAATACAAAAATGAGCCAGGCGTGGTGGCACGCGTCTGTAGTCTCAGCTACTCGGGAGGCCGAGGCAGGAGAATCACTTGAACCCAAGAGGTGGAGGTTGCCGCGAGCCGAGGTCATGCCACTGCGCTCCAGCCTGAGCGACAGAGACGCCGTCTCAAAAAAAAAATAAAAAATCAACAGGTGAACATGTAGACAGATCCCCAGGTGAACAGCTGATAAAAGTCAGCAGAGGGGCTGAGGCCCGTGGGGGGTGGGGGAGTAGAAGGGCAATTGCACGTTGGAAACCCACTCCAGCGGGGGCTTGGCCAGGAGCCGGCCTGCCTGGGGGGCGCTGCACCCCTGCTCTGCAGAGGACGGGCCCCGGCCGTGGGACCGGCTGCCCAGGGTCACAGCGGAGCCTGCCAGGAGGGTGCGGCAGGAAGGCATGGGGAGGAGGCCAGGGCAGTGTCGGAGGCTGCGTTCGGGGGCGCGTGTTCACCCGGGGCCGGAGTGCAGAGGGGATCGCGGGCAGACGGGAGGATGGGGCTCCAGCCAGGCCTTCAGAGAGCCCGTGCTCGGGGGCGTTTGCCATCGCTCCACACCGTGTGCAATCGTGGCTCCACAGCTAGTCTAGGGTGTGCCCAGCTGGGCTCTGGGAGCAGAGACAAAGGCCAGTGGCTTCCCACCCCCAGGGGCAGGACAAGAGGAGGGAGCGCGGTCTCCATGCAAGAGGCCCGAGCCTGTGGACAGGGGAGGGCGCCGGGCAGGGCATCTCACAGCACAGCAGGGCGCGGGCAGGGCATCTCACAGCACAGCAGCGTGGCCTCAGGCTCCCCCGGCCCCAACACAAAGCTCACGTGGCCTGGAGGGACTTTGGCCCAGCTGCAAGGGACCATCTCCGGGAGACCCCTCCTTGGCTACGTTTGGATCAAGAAGAAGGAAAGGATGGATTCCTCGTGTCCTCGCGGAGACAGAGCGCTTCCAAGAAGACGGATGAGTGACCGGCCTCGGCTGCCTGCGCCCTGGAGGGCTCCTCCGTCCTGCTGAAGGTTCTGTTCTCAAGGACCTCAGAGAAACTCTCCTTCCCCAGAGCGTCAGTGAACAACAGCACCCACGCGCTCACTGAGGTGTGCACCGGAGCACCCGTGAGCGCTGCTTGTGCGTGTGTGTGATGTGTATGTAGGGATGTATCTGTGTGAATGTGTGTTGTGTGTGGGTGTATATGTGGGAGGGTGTATCTGTGTGAATGTGTGTGCTACACATGTGTATGTGTGTACATGCCTGTGTGTAGATATGTATGTGTACGTAGGGAGATGTATATCTGTGAATGTGTGTGTTGTGTGTGCTGGTGCGTGTGGGTGTGTGTATCTGTGTGAATGTGTGTGGGTGTGTGCTACACATGTGTATGTGTGTACATGTCTGTGTGTAGATATGTATGTGTATGTAGGGAGGTGTATATCTGTTGTGTGTGCTGGTGCATGTGGGTGTATCTGTGTAAATGTGTTGGTGTGTGTGTTACACGTGTTGTATATGTGTGTACGTCTGTGTATGATGTGTATGTGTATGTAGGGATGTGTGTATCTGAATGTGTGTTACACATGTGTATGTATGGTGTACGTGTCTGTGTGTAGATGTGTATGTGTATATAGGGATCTGTGTATCTGTGTGAATGTGTGTGGGTGTGTTACACGTGTATATGTGTACCTGTGTGATGTGTATGTAGGGAGTATCTGTGTGAATGTGTGTGGGTGTTACACAGTGTCGTGTATGTGTGTATCTGTGTAGATGTGTATGTGTAGAGAGGTGTGTATCTGTGTGAATGTGTGTGGGTGTGTGTTACACATGTGTCATGTGAGTGTATCTGTGTAGATGTGTATGTGTATGTAAGGAGGTGTGTATCTGAATGTGTGTGGGTGTGTGTTACACATGTGTCGTGTATGTGTGTATCTGTGTGTGTGTAGATGTGTGTATGTAGGGAGGTGTGTGTCTGTGTGGATGTGTGTGTTACACATGTGTGAACATGTCTGTGTGTAGATGTGTATGTAAGGATGTATCTGTGTGTATTGTGTGTGGGTGTATATGTGTGGGAGGGTGTATCTGAGTGTGTATGAGTGTGTTACAGTTGTGTGTGTGCTAGTGCGTGTACACACAGCTCTGCCGTGGGCCTGGCCTTGTCTGGTCCTGGGGGAGGCCAGGGCTGTGGAATCCTAGGGAGGCACCAAGGGCCGTGTGTCCATGTGGAGGGGACACGCTTCTGGGGGCCACGCCCCTGACCCTGACCCTCCCCAGTGGAGAGAAGGGGGCGGGTGAAACGGGCCAGGCTTGGGGACAAAGCCCTCACCCTGTCAGGTCGTGGGGCGGGCAGGGGAGCCCTAGACGGCCGGTCCTGGAGCCCTTCCCGGACCTGACTCAGCCTAACCCTAACCCCCGGGGAGTCCCGTTTCCAGCCCGAGCCCCGCCTTGTGCTGGCTGCAGGCCCAGGGCAGCCCCTCCGGGCGCCGGGCGAGGCTCCAGGTGAGACCTAGAGACCCGCGGCGGGGACGGAGGACGCAGGTGCCTTCCAAGGCAGGGGCGCTGCTGGTGGCCGGAGCCTCCGCCCTCCCTGCCCGCCCGGCTGCTGGACCAGGCAGTGCTGGGCACGGCTCTCAACCCGCCTCGCCTGACCTGGGGCCTCTGCTCCCACACCTGAGGCTCCCGCCCCACCCTGATGGCGCACGTGGTGCCCGGGACCGTCTCCCAAGGGCTCCTCCCTGGGGGACAAGTTCTCGGCGTCTCCAGAGGTTTGGGCTGAAAGCGCAGAGACTGAGGAGGACACGGGAGTCCGCGAGCAGCGCCAGGCACCCTCCGCTCGCCGGAGCCGCGTCGCCTGAGTCGCGTTCGATACAGTTCACAGGAGGCCACTGGTGTGGCCTGAGCGCCTGCACTTGGCCCGGCAGACCAGCCCAAAACGCAGCCGCTCGTGCCAGAGTTCCAGGTCACCACGCCAAAACGCACTTGCTCATCTCACCGTCCAGCGAACCGGGAGCGAGAGGAGCCCCCGACGGGCCAGGTCGAGCGGCATGAGCAGAAGTCCCCTCCGCTGGAACCTTCCGAGGAAAGCCACCTGGAAACGGCCAGTCTGCTTTTTGTTCTGGGTCTGCGTCCTCAGCCCCTTTCTGTCTACACAGCCAGCCTCCTCTGCCCAGCACGCCGGAGCCCTCTGCTGTTCCACAGAATGATGTGTGCCTGCTTCTAGCATTGCAAAAAGAGCCTTTACCACCTTTCCTTTGGGCCGGGCACGGTGGCCCACACCCGTAATCCCAACACCCTGGGAGGCCAAGGCGGGCCCGAGCCTGTGGGAGGAGACATGCTGTTCGAAGCCGCGGGTGGCGATCTCACAGCCGCCCTGGGAAACGCACAGGTGGCCGTGCGGTCTGCCTTTTCCGGAACCAGTCCGCCGTGGCCGTGAGAACGCCGCAGAGCCCTCGGCCCGAGCCCCTTGTTTCCTTCCTTGGCAGAGCAGCGGGTCTTGTTTTTTTTGAGATGGAGTCTCTCTGTCGCCAGGCTGGAGTGCGGTGCCACAGTCCCGGCTCACCGCAGCCTCCGCCTCCGGGTACAAGCGATCCTCCCGCCTCGGCCTCCTGAGTAGCTGGGACTACGGGTGCCCACCACCAAGCCTGGCTAAGTTTTGTATTTTTAGGTAGAGATGGGGTTTCACCATGTTGGCCAGGGTGGCCTCCATCTCCTGACCTCGTGACCCGGCCGCCTCGGCCCCCCAAGGTGCTGGGGTTACAGGTGTGAGCCACGGCGCCCGGCCCCACTCAGCTCTTTCACTGATTGCGGTTACTGATCCCCGTGCTGCTCTCAGGGGGATAACCCAGTCTGGGGGAGTTCCCTAGGGAAGCACTGTCTCCGTCTCCTTGCCTGGGCTCTGAATTCCCCGGAGATTTCAGAGGAAGTTTCTGACAAGCCAAGATCAAGGCCATGTGATCTGACGGAAAGTCCCCAACGGCTCTGATGGCAAGAGTATCCGGGCGATCTGGACGCGCGCAGCTCTTCCTGGCTGGGTATCTGATGAAGGAAGAAACTCCCCGAGTCATCCGACCTGTCAGGGTTTGTCGTCCGGGTGCTCGGCTGAAGAGGTACCACCGGTCCGAGGTCACTGCCTGGCACGCAAAGGCCGCGATGGCGGGATGGCGCGGTTACGGGTCACGGCCACGGGCTCCAGGCCCTCAGACCCCACCTCCAAAGGCCCATCCTGCCAAGGCGTTTAGAGCATAAATCATATTTCAGCTTTAGGGTCGTTAGACGCAGTCAACATTGTTCTTCAGTATTTTGAGTACAAGAACCACGTTTACCATAAGAGATTACTGTGTCCTCTCCAGTGGTCAGGAGTATAATTTCATTACATATTGAACGAGAAAGTTCTGAGGGACTCCAGGATCGCCGTGAATTCAGTAACATTCACACCAGCTTGTTTCTCCTTCATTCAAACGGCCCGTACGTTGCACTTCATACCTTGGCGGGACACGTGTGATTCATGCACAAGGCTTGCTACGTTCGGGCACTTCCAAATCTTAGAGTGAGGCGGCTGGGTCCAGGGGCCGAGGCCCGCTGTGAGGACCCCACGGCTGCAGACGAGCTTCACACGGGTCGTTGTGCGTAAATTGTCCCCGAAAGGTGCACCGAAGCCCCCGTGCCTGTGGGTTTTGGGGAGCAGGGTCGGCGTCTGTGTGACTCACTAAGAAGAGGTCGAAGGGGGTCAGGGTGGACCTCAGATCCAGCGGCTGCTGTTCCTACAGGAAGAGGGAAATTGAGACGCAGGGCGGAGGCCGCGTGACAACAGGCAGAGACGGGAGGGGTGCGTCCGGCAGCCGCGCAGCGCCAAGGGTTGCCGGCACCCCGAGGCCAGAAGCGCGCACAGAACAGGCCGCCTCCAGGAGGGGTCCTTCTGCGGACACTGGTTCCACTCCCGGCCTCCAGGACTGTGAGGGGAGAGACCTCTGCTGTTTCAAGCCACGTGCGGTGATTTTACAGCCGCGCTGGGAAACGCACACCGTGGTCGTGTGTGCTTTGCCTTTTATTGAAATAATCCACATGCGGTTGTGAGAAAGCACACAGAGCCCTTTGCCCACGTCCCTCCGCGGTGGCTCAGTGCAGAATCCCCATGTGGCGTTCCCGCCAGCACGGCCAGAGACACAGCCACGCCTCTCGTCAGGCCTCCTGGACTTTCCTGTACTTCTGTGTGCTGCATGCGTCTATATATGTGTGTGTATGTGGTGTGTACACTGTGTGGTATGCTGTGGTGTGTGGTGTGTGTGTGCATGTGATGTGTGTGTGAGGTGGTGTGCATGTGATGTGTGGTGTGTGGTGTGTGTGCTGGGTGGTGTGTGTGTGTAACATGTGTGTATGCTATGTGTGTTGTGTATGTTTGTTGTGTTCGTGTGCTAGGTGGTGTGTGGTGTGTGATGTATTGTGTTGTGTAGTGTGTGTGTGGTGTGTGATGAATCATGTTGCATGATGTGTGTGTTGTGTATGTGGTATGTGGTGAATGTGTTGGGTGTGGTGTGTGTTGTGTAGTATATTGTGTGGTGTGTGTGGCTTGTGTGGTGTATGGTGAGTGTGTTGTATGCTATGTGGTGTGTGTGTTGTGTGCTACATGTTGTGTTGTGTGATGTGTGTGTGGTGTGTGTGATGTGTGTGGTATGTGATGTGTGTGGTGTTTGTGGTGTGTGATGTGTGGAGTGTGTGCGTTGTGTGATGTGTGGTATGTGGTGTGTGTTGCATGCTGTGTGCTGCATGGTGTGTGGTGTGTGTGGTATGTATGTGGTGTATATGGCTGTGCGTGCTGTGTGATATGAGGCATGTGTTACGTGTGTTTTGTGTGTGGTGTGTGTTGTAGAGCATGTGTTGTGTGTGGTGTGTGTTGTGCATGTGTTGTGTGTGTGTGTGGTGTGTGTGTTGTGTTGTGTGTGCAGAGGCTTCTAGTTCTCTACGATTCCACTGCCCTTGGGTGCTCACAGGCACCTACTCCAGGAGCGGCTCCGCCTGCCCTGCGCCCAGCGCCCCTGCTGCCCTAGCAGCCCCCTCCCGCCGCGGCTCTAATCTGCAAGCAGCGCCGTCCTCCGTGGCTACGATCTGTCATTCCCGTAGCATCCTGTGCGTGCCTTCAGGCCGCAGGTCACCTTTGGGGTGCCTTCCCACGCGTGGAGGCCACTCTCAGCATGGTGGGCGCCACGAGTCTGGGGTGGGCAAGCAGGGGTTTGCGCCTTGGGCCGGAGGATGATGCCAGGCTCGGCCGCTTCCAGTCTGCAGCCACGGCGACTCCGCCGCCTCGCGGGTCCCTAAGCCGGCCTCGGCGGGGTGAGGTGTGCAGGGTCTGGAACCTGCCGGGACGCTCAGCGCAGCAGCGTTCCACAGGCAAGCATCCCTTGGAGAAGTAAGGAATGGCCCGGGTGATCGGCGTGACGCGTCTCTGCTGTGACATTTTCTTTGCCGCTGCCTTTTTAGGGGCTCCTGTAAGTTTCCAGCTGTTTTTGTTTTAGTTTGTTTGCTGTTTGGTTGACCGACAACGTGAGGAGGACCCCCGTCCCAGGGAGAGGATGCGTCCAGCCCGCCCTCCACGTGTCCAGCCTGCTCCCCGGAGCTGCACTAGAGCCTGTGTGGAAAAGAAAAGATGCAACTCTCGCTGGGAGAGGCCTCAGCACAGCCATGCAGACCCCCCTTACACGCATGCGTGCGCCCACACGTGCCAGAGGGCCCGGGCCCACCTCCCAGGAAGGCTGCCTCCCGAGCGTCTGGCACGTGGGCTGCCCTGCAGGGGAGCTGGAGGCCTGGGGTCCCCACACAGCTTCTTTCCTTCCACCTACGAGGAGACCGCACAGGGACGGGGGTGAGAACACACCCGCGGTGGGAGGCGGGCCCTCACACACGCCCCCGAGTCACTTTCCTGGGTGAAGCCTAAGGAGTGCACTCCCGTCACCCACCTCCACCATTCGGAAATAAAAACGCCGTTAGTCCTGCTTCTGTCAGGCTGAAAGCAGACATGGCCAGTTTCTGTACCACCCTAGAGCCAAGAATGGCTTTTACATCTGCAGAACAAAAGACAAAGGCAGGAGGCTCACTTGAGGCCACGAGTTCGAGGCCAGCCTGGGCGAAAAAGCAAGACCTCATCTCTGCAAAAAATTAGAAATAAAAAGTCCACGCCGGGTGCGGAGGCTCACGCGTATAATCCTAGCACTTTGGGAGGCCGAGGTGGGTGGATCACCTGAGGTCAAGAGTTCAAGACCAGCCTGGCCATCATGGTGAAACCCCATCTTAAAAAATATATTAAAAAAAAGTCTAGGCACAGTGGCTCATGCCTGTAATCCCAGCACTTCGGGAGGCCGAGGCGGGCGGATCACCTGAGGTCAGGAGTTCAAGACCAGCCTAGGCAACACGGTGAAATCCATCTCTACTAAAAATACAAAAAAGTAGCTGCTCAGGAGGCTGAGGAGGCTGAGGTGGATCACCTGAGTCCTGGAAGTCAAGGGTTCGGTGAGCCATGTTCACACCACTGCATTCCAGCCTGGGGGACAGGAGTGAGACTGTGTCTAAAAAAAAACTAACCTGGTGTTGTGGTGCATGCCTGTATTCCCAGCTGCTTGGGGCAGGAAGGTCACTGGAGCCCATGTTCGAGGCTGCAGTGAGCTATTGTTACACCACTGCACTCCGGCCTGGGTAACAGTGGTCCCGTCTCAAAATAAATAAACATATCCAGCAAGGAATTCAGATCAGGTTAATTTAAAGACAACACAGCTGAACATACAATGGCAAACACAAAATGTACAACTCTAATGTATACTATGAAACCTTACAGCATTTATTCCCCTTTGCCGATAGGGTCTATAATGGTTTTGCAGGACTGCCAGAACGGCATCCCGCAGTCTGGGCGACTTAAACAAGACATTGATTGTCGGGCCAGGCGCAGTGGCTCACGCCTGTAATCTCAACTCTTTGGGAGGCCAAGGCAGGCGGATCACCTGAGGTCAGGAGTTCAAGACCAGCCTGACTAAAATGGAGAAGCCCCGTCTCTACTAAAAATACAAAAGTAGCCTGCCATGGTGGCGGGTACCTGTAGTCCCAGCTACTCAGGAGGCTGAGGCAGGAGAAGTGCTTGAACCCAGGAAGCAGAGGTTGTAGTGAGCCGAGATCACGCCATTGCACTCCGGCCTGGGCAACAAGAGCGAAACTCCATCTAAAAAATACAAAAATTAGCGTGGTGGCACAAGCCTATAATCCCAGCTACTCAGGAAGCTGAGGCAGGAGAATCTCTTGAACCCGGAAGGCAGAGGTTGCAGTGAGCCAAGATCGTGCCACTGCACTCCAGCCTGGGCGACAGAGCGAGACTCCGTCTCAAAAAAAAAAAAAAGGAGAAGACAGAGAGAAAGAGAGTGGCTGAGTCGGGGCTGACGTGACCTCCTCCGAGGAAGAGATGCCGAGTCTTCCATCAGGAGGGAGCTGGACTCCATCAGTAGCCTGCAGAGAAAATGACACAGTTCTGGAAACAAAACGAACTCCAGAAGACAGCTGAGAAAACCACGCACAGTTTGCCTGGGGCTGAGCTCACCAAGCCACGCTGACGACACAGGCGTGGCTTCTGGGCCACCTCACACCAGGAAGCGGGCGCCCTTTGACAGACAGGTTCCTGTGATCTGGCTGCTGCAAACTGGCACGTCGCTGGCACGGTTTACACTTCCCGAGTGGTTCTCCTTACTCATCTGTTTGGGGGTTGTTGTTTTCTCGTGTTGCCTTTGATTTTTATTTCCAGTTTTTAAAAGGTGTGCCTAAAATAGATAAAACGCACGTGGTCAGGAAAATCCAAAGCATGCCCTGCGGACAGGCCCCCGCAATTCCCCTCCAGCTACAGGTCTGTGGCCTGAACATACACGTGGAAAACACAGTTTAGACTCTCCCAACACAGGCCCCGCCTCCTGGGTTCAAGCGATGTGATTCTCCTGCCTCGGCCTCCCAGTAGCTGGGACTACAGGCAGCTGCCATCGGGCCCGGCTCATTTTTTTTTTTTAAGGCGAAGTCTCACCCTTGCCCAGGCTGGAGTGCAATGGGGCGATCTCGGCTCACTGCAACCTCAGCCTCCCGGGTTCAAGCAACTCTCCCACCTCAGCCTCCCGAGCAGCTAGGACTACAGGCGTGCGTCCGGCTAATTTTTGTATATTTAGGAGAGACGCGGTTTCACCATGTTGGCCAGGCTGGTCTTGAACTCTTGACCTTAAGTGATCCACCTCCCAAAGAGCTGGGATTACGGGCGCGAGCCACCACGCCCGGCCTGTTTGGATTGTTTTGTTTTGTTGATAGAGATGGGTTTTCACCCCCTTGCCCAGGCTTATCTCTAACTCCTGAGCTCAGGCAATCTGCCTCCCTCGGCCTCCCGAAATGCCAGGATTACAGGAGTAAGCCACGGCGCCCGGCCGACCTGCCCTGCTTTTCAGTCACCGGCAGTCTCTACTGCAAGGCCCTACCGTGTTCATTGCACCAATTCCTTGGCAATCGGCGCTTAGGGTGGCTGCTATCTCCGCCACTCCCACGGAGGCTGCCGCGCGTGCCCCAGCTTACATTTCACGCGTTTCACTGCGTCTGCTCGCACACGTGGACCTGCAGAAGCTCCTGTCCGTGGAACTGTCAGGTCAAAGACGACACAAGTCTTCCTCTGAGTGTTGATTGTCACGTGTCTCACACTGGCACATGCAACTGACTGCAAATACGTGTGAATGCTGCTGTATCTAGTAAAGCGCCTGGCTTGCTTTCTTAGTTAACGGTGAAACACACGCAAGGTTAAATTGACCATCTCCACCATTTGCAAGAATGTGGTTTGGTCCTCTAGCCTCCACTGGCCGTGGCAAGGGCGTGGTTTGGCCGTGTGGCCTCTGCTGGCCATGGCGAGGGCGTGGTTTGGTCATGTGGCCTCCGCTGGCTGTGGCGAGGGCGTGGTTTGTTCGTGTGGCCTCCACTGGCCATGGCGAGGGCGTCGTTTGGTCCTGTAGCCTCTGCTGGCCATGTTCTGCGACAGAGCTCTGCAAGTCGTTCACCCAACACTGAAACCCTGCGGTCCCTGGACACCCGTTCCCACCCGTTCCCCTCCCCCACCACTCCTGCAGCCCTTGGTAACCACCTTTTGACTTTCTGTTCCCATGATTTGAACTGCTTTAGACACTTCCTATGAGTGGAATGATTTTACTTAGGGAGTTCCTGGTACCAGGTAGGAAAACCTCAGAAGTTGGCTGGCCCCAGGGTACTCAGCCACCCTCTTCCGGCTGTGGGGAGAAGAAGCTTCTCTAGCCTTCCAGACCCGGCCTTGACCCCAGAGGCTGCCACTGGGACCTACTCCAAACCCAGGTGTCTCGGGGCAGAGCAGCTCGGAGACACTGCTGAAATCCTGGGTGTCCGGTGTCGCCTGCCTTGGCCCTGGGGGCTGCAACTCCAGCTCTGCAGGGGTTGGGGGACTGGAGCAAGAATTTGAGCCCCAGTGACAGCAAGGGGAGGCCCCTCCCTTCCCAAGAGTGCCTGGTCCATGTCCCCGGGCTCCACACAATCCCAGAAACGCCTGTGCCACCAAATGTGGTCATTGGTTCAAGGCTGCCGAAGGTGTTATCGTATGGAGATGTAAGCTAGTCACCTGCTGGCTGGTGTAAGACACATCCCTAGTTCCTCCGAAAATGCCCACAAATGCATGAGTTGTAGGTGGTACGTTCCTTCAGGATAATTGAGATTCTGCTCTTTTTTTTTTTTTTTCTCAGAGACAGGGTCTTGCTCTGTAGTCCAGGCTGGAGCTCAATGGCACAATTACAGCTCAGAGCAACACCAACCTCCTGGGCTCAAGTCATCCCCAACCTCAACCTCCTGAGCAGCAGAGATGACAGACACGTGCCACCATGTTTGGCTAATTTTTAATTTTTTATAGAGACAGGGTCATGCTATGTCGTCCAGGCTGGGATCAAACTCCCAAGCTCAAACAATCCTCTTGCCTCGGCCTCCTAAAGTGACTCCTTGGCTCTTTTCAGGCTAACGTTTGGGTCTGGTTTAGGTGAAGGTAAAATGTGACTTTCACCCAGGAGTTCACTCTGATCTCTAGGGAGATCTCAAGTCACTTAGCACTCACCTCCTGAGATGCTGTCTCGGATGAGTCAGCGATCTGCAAGACCCTAGAGGTGGGACCCACCAAAAAAGGACGTTCTCAGCCCCTCCCCAGGCCAGCTCATCAGAAGCTCTGGGGTTGGGGTCATGACTCCTGATTTTCCCTCCAGGGGATTTGCAGAACCTCAGAGGCAGGATGGGAGACATGCCTGTCAAATACTCCCTCGTTTTCTTTTTGTGTTTTAGAGATGGGTCTGGTGACGTTGCCCAGGCTGGAGGGCAGCGGCCATGGTCAGCACGGAGGCTCTTACCTGCTCCCGTTCCACGCTGGCCTGGGCCGGTTCTCCCACCTTAGGCAACCTGGTGGCCCCCCGCTTCCAGAAGTCACCATATTGTTGCTGAATTTCGCGTGGACACTCAATCGACTCTGCACACTACACCATAGCCGGGGGTTCCTGGGCTCACACCACCATCTCGCCCTCCTGGCAATTCTGTTTTAGGAATTTATCTTTGGGAGATAATAAAAAATAACTTTTATATATTTTAAAGTTCAGACAGGGCAGCGGGGCGGGGGGAGGGGAGAAAAATAAATAAATAAAGTCCAGACAGGGTCTCGCTGTGTCCCCAGTGGCGCACTCTGAGTAGCCCACGGCAACCTCAGCCTCCTGAGCAGCTGGGACTACAGGCACATGTCACCATGCTCAGCAATTTATTTTTTTTTGAGACGGAGTCTTGCTCTGTCGCCAGGCTGGAGCACAGTGGCGTCATCTCGGCTCACTGCAACCTCCGCCTCCTGGGTTCAAGCAACTCTTCCGCCTCGGCCTCCTGAGGAGCTGGGACCACAGGCACGTGCCACCACGCCCGGCTAATTTTTTTGTATTTTTTTAGTAGAGACGGGGTTTCGCCATGTTGGCCAGGATGGTCTCCATCTGCTGACCTCGTGATCCGCCCGCCTCGGCCTCCCAAAGTGCTGGGATTACAGGCGTGAGCCACCGCGCCTGGACACTCAGCAAATTTTTAAAAATTTTTTTGTAGAGACGAGGTCTCACTATTGCCCAGGCCGGTCTGGAAATCCTGGCCTCAAGTAATCCTCCCACCTCGGCCTCCAAAAGTGCTGGGATTGCAGGGAGGAGCCTCCGCACCCAACCCTAGTAAAAGATAACTTTTTAAAAGAATATAGTCATGATTCATACAGATATAAAATGAGCATGTGTTAAAAGACTTAATGTAACTCATTAACTAAGACGTCACACCTGGCTTAAAAAGCATCCCAAGAAGCACACGCATATAGGAAATGTACGGGAAAGAGTCAAACTGTGTAAAATATTTGAAGAAATTTATTCTGAGCCAAACATGAATGGCCATGGCCCCTGACACAGCCCTCAGGAGGTCCTGAGAACACAGACCCAAGGTGGTCAGGGCGAAGCTTAGTTTCCACTCTTTAGGGAGGCATGAGACATCAGACGTGTAAGAAATCCTCGGCCGGGCGCGGGGGCTCATGCCTGCCGGGAATCCCAGCACTGTGGGAGGCCAAAGCAGGCGGACCACCTGAGGTCAGGACTTTGAGACCAGTCTGGCCAACATGGTGGAACCCCATCTCTACTAAAAATGAGCGAGGCATGGTGGTGTGCATCTGTGATCCCAGCTACTCTGGAGGCTGAGGCAGAAGCGCTTGAACCCAGGAAGCAGAGGTTGCAGCGAGCTGGGATCGTGCCACTGCACTCCAGCCTGGGCAACAGAGTGAGACTCCATCTCAAAAATAAATAAATATTAAAAAAAAAAAAAAGGAAATACTTTGGTTTGGTTTAGAAAGGCGGGATAACTCAAAGCGGGGGCTCCCAGGCTGCAGGTAAGTTTAAATATTTTCTGGTTGACAACTGGTTGAGTTTGTCTAAAGACCTGGGATTGATAGAAAGGAAATGTTCAGGTTAGGGTAAAACATTGCCAGGCGAGGTGGCTCACGCCTGTAATCCCAGCACTTTGGGAGGCCGAGGCAGGTGGATCCCCTAAGATCATGAGTTCAAGACCAGCCTGACCAACGGTGGAATCCCCTGTCTACTAGAAATACAAAATTAGCTGGGCATGGTGGCACACGCCTGTAATTCCAGCTACCCGGGAGGCCAAGGCAGGAGAATCGCTTGAACCCGGGAGGTGGAGGCTGCAGTGAGCTGATATAGTACCACTCCAGCCTGGGCCACAGAGTGCGACTCACCTCAGAAACTAAATAAATAGTAAATAAAGACGAATAAAATGAGCCGGGCGTGGGGGCGCCTGCCTGTAATCTCTTCTACTTGGAAAGCTGGGGCAGGAGAATCGCTTGAACCCAGGGGCAGAGGTTGCAGTGAGCTGAGACTGTGCCACTGCACTCCAGCCTGGGCAACAAGAGCAAAACTCTGTCTCAAAAAAGCAAAAACGATAAAAGATTGTCGGCTGGGTGCAGTGGCTCACGCCGGTAATCCTAGCCCTTTGGGAGGCCAAGGCAGGCAGAACACCTAAGGTCAGGAGTTCGAGACCAGTCTGTCCAACATGGTGAACCCTCAGCTCTACCAAAAACACAAAAATTAGCTGGGCGTGGTGGCGGACGCCTGTAACCCCAGCTACTCCAGAGGCTGAGGTAGGAGAATTGCTTGAACCTGGGATGCGGAGGTTGCAGTGAGCTGAGATTGTGCACTGCACTCCATCCATCCTGAGTGACAAAGCGAGACTCCGTCTCAAAAAAAAAAAAAAGGTTGCGGAGACCAAGATTCTTCTGAATGTTACAAATGTTTCCTATTCAGACCTTTCAAACAGAACGAGGGCTGAGGGCTCCGGCGTGCTGGGCAGAGGAAGCTGGTTGTGTAGACAGCAAGCGGCTGAGGAAGCAGACACAGAACCAATAGCAGATTGGTCATTTCCAAGTGGTTTCCCTCGGAAGCTTCCAGCAGAGGGGAAGCTCCTCATTGGTTTATGTCTTCGGGATTGGGAGGGCCTGGAAGGAAAGATCTAGCTATGTTAAATACTGTACAGATGCACATTTCCCCCACAAAGACGCTTGCAGGATGATTTCAAAATACCTCAAAGAAACATGTTTTGGGTAAAATATTTGTATTTAATTTAATTAATTAATTTATTTATTTATTGAGACTGAGACTCTGTCTCCCAGGCTGGCGTGCAGTGAACGGCTCGATCTGGGCTCACTGCAGCCTCCGCCTTCTGGGTTCCAGTGACTCTCCTGCCTCTGCCTCCTGAGTGGCTGAGATTACAGGCACCTGCCAGCACATCCAGCTAATTTTCATATTTTTAGTAGAGACAGGCTTTTGCCATGTTGGCCAGGCTGCTCTCCAATTCCTGACCTCAGGTGATCCACCCTCGGTCTCCCAAAGTGCTGGGATTACAGGCGTGAGCCACTGCGCCCGGCCAAAATATTTTTATTTTCTTCTTAGTCATGCAACGTCATGCCAGAGTCAGATCGGAAAGTGATATATAGAGTGAAAGAAAACCCATCTGTCTCTGAAGAAGGTCCTCTGAGCCCTGGGTGGATGTGAATCCAGGCACTCTCAACCCAGCTCATCTCTCTACATCAGGATCCAGGAAATGCACGTGGCCAGGGCCACACTGCACCTCGGGTCCCACCAGCTGTGTGCAGCCACAGGCCCTTCCATGAAACTCTTGGGACTCAATGCGCTTTGGAACTTGGAATTTTCCTGAGCTTTGAAAATTCGATTCTGCACAGGTACCACGGTCCTATTCCATCCCATCTCTGGGGAGCAGGCAGCAAAGTGTGTGCAGGTCCACACCAGCCACCGGTAGCCTCAGGCCAATTACATCACATTTTACAACCAAGGAGTTACTTAAAAATGTACTTTCTGCCTGGGCGAGGTGTTTGCCTGTGATTCCAGCACTTTGGGAGGCTCGGCCACTCTAGCGAGGTGATCTCTCCCCGGCCCGAGGCTCCAGCCAGCCTCCACCTCCGTCCAGTCCTGGTTTGTCCCTTCTGCTCCACGCCACACCTCTGACTGCACTGACCGCCGCACCAGCTGTGTGAGCTTCTCAAGTCGCTTTCCCGACAGACCTGGGTTTCCCAGCCTCCTGCCTCTGAATTCTCTGCTTCTGTCACCTGCAGGCTTTCGTCCGCATAACAAGGCAATCTGCTCACCAGGCCCATTCTTCCTAGGCTGTCCCCAACCTTGTCTCTGCCACCCTCAGAAACCCCAAGCCCCTCTTCCTTTCTGTAGCTCAGAATGCTGGCCAGGCTCCGTCATCCAGCCCTCCTCTGCGGGGGGCCTGATCCAGACCCGAGAGAGGGTTCTTGGATCTCGAGCCAGGAAGAATTTGAGGTGAATCTGTAAAGTGAAAGCAAGTTTTTTAAGAAAGCAAAGGAATGGCTACTCCACAGGCAGAGCAGCACCTTAGGCTGCTGGACTAAGGATACTTACAGTTACTTATTGATTACGCGCTGAACAAGGGGTGGATTATTCATGAGTTTTCTGCAGAAGAGGAGGACAACTCCTGGAACTGAGGTTCCTCCCCTTTTTAGAGCATATACGGTAACTTCCTGACCTTTGTAAACTGTCAAGGCACTGATGGGAGGGTTTTCAGCAGCTACAGTGTTATAATTAGGGTGTAATGAGCAGTGAGGATGACCAGAAATCACTTTCATCTTGGTATTCGTGGGTTTCAGGTGGCTTCTTTACCGCATCCTGTCTTATCAGCAAGGTCTTTGTGACCCGTGTCTTGTGCCACGCCTATCTCACCTGTGACCTGGAATGCCTAACCTCCGGGGAATGCAGCCCAGCAGGTTCCAGCCTGATCTTACCCAGCCCCTCCTCAAGATGGAGTCGCTCTGGTTAAAATGCCTCTGACAGTACTCCCAGGCATGTGCATGGAATTAGAGTGATTTTCACCTGTTAAATCCGTTCTGTCAATTTAATTCCTAGCCCAGCCAAAGCACCAGCGAGGGTGGCAGAAGTGCAGACTTTTCTTCCCTCCGGCTGGAGCGCTGCTTGTAAATTCTCTTTGTCCAGCACTGATCAGGACGCAGGCTCATTCCGAGCTCATCTTGGCATTTCCACACTCGATCCTGACTTTCCTTTATCATGAGGTCCTACCCACTGTGGGACTCACGGGGCCACCGGTGAGTAGTGGAGACCTGCAGCACCAGGAACCACCTAACACAGCGGTTCCGCCTCTCTCACACAGATGGCCGTGGCCAGGGGTCAGGCTCGGGCAATGGCGATGCTCCGTGGCAGGAGGTCAGGCTCGGCAGCGGCGATGCTCCTTGGCAGGGGGTCGGGCTCGGCAGCGGCCCTGCTCCCACAGCTAGGCCAGGACTTTGGGACCACCTCTACATTTCAGGCGGCCGGAGGAGAAGAATCGGGGAACAGGGGCCTCTGCTACTTCACGCTCAACCCAGGCCTGACCTTGTCCTGTGGCCACACCCAGCCACAAGGATGCCGGCCAAGAACCGAGAACCCACAGCTGAGTTCTGAAGAGCAAAGGGAAGGGGCTCCGTGGGGGACATGGGCAGCGTCCACTTTCCAGCTCAAATGGGCTGAGGTTTCCACGACATTTCCCTGGGTTCTCTAGCGACCAGAAAGACCCCTGGTGGAGACCAGGGAGCACCCACCCCCTGATCAGGGACACTGAGGCAGCACTCAGGTCGTCCAGCCACGCCTGGGAGGCCGGCCCCCACCATTCCCAAAGATCCTGGTTAAATTCCTGCGCAGCTTCAGATGCATTTGCAGTTCTTTGGAACTTCAGGTATTTAAATATTCTCCAACTGCGTTCAGGGCTCTGACTGACTCCACAGTCGTGACTCGTACATCGTGGTCATAACATAAATATTTGGCAGCTGGGCGCAGTGGCTCACGCCTGTAATCCAAGCACTTTGGAGGTCAAGGCGGGTGGATCACCTGAGGTCAGGAGTTCAAGGCCAGCCTGACCAACATGGTGAAATCCCCGTCCTAAAAATAAATAAATAAATAAATAACATAACATAAACATTTGGCAAATGAGTGAGGCTGGGACCTAGGAGGTGAGGGTGTCACAGCTGGTGGGAGAGAAGGCTGAGCCCCATGCCGAACTTGTCTCTCTAAAGGAAAGGAATGCCGAGTCTGCCGAGTTAGTCCGGCAGCCATGACCAGCAGCTGGGTGGAGTGAGAGCCATACAGGGCACTGGGTTTTCTTCCCGTCAGGTTAGGTCACCTGCCTGAATCACCGGAGGCCAGGCAGAATGGGAGCCATTGTTCCATTTCACTAACAGCACAAAGGAAACAGTTGTCACCCCTGCAGAATGACAATGAGAGCATTGTGATTGCTTTTCCTATGAATGGGGCATCTTTGCCACCATTTTCCGTTTGTAACGATGTTTATTCTGAAGTGAGGAAAAGTACCAGATTAGAAAGAATGAAACTTTTCCTTATTTTCAATTTGACAGACACAAAATGAGCACAAACTTGGTTTAAAGATCTGAATTAGCTTTATTCGAAATTCTAGAACTGGGAAACACCCCATTCTATGAAACAGAACGAGGGCTCCAACGTGCTGGGCAGAGGAGGCTGGCTGTGTAGACAGAAAGGGGCTGGGGAAGCAGACACAGAACAAAAAGCAGATTGGCCGTTTCCAAGTGGCTTTCCTCGGAAGGTTCCGGCGGAGGGGACTTCCACTCATGCCGCAAGACCTGGCCTGTCTGGAGCTCCTCTCGCTCTTGGTTTCCTGGATGCAGGAAAGATGAACAACCGTTTTGGCTTGGTGACGTGAGAACTCTAGCACAAGCGGCTGTGTTTTGGGCTGGTCTGCCGGGCCAAGTGCAGGAGCTCCTGTATAGTGCAGCCTTGACATAACTAACTCCATCCTGAAGCCACGCACGGTGGCTCATGCCTGTAATCCCAGCACTTTGGGAGGCCGAGGCAGGTGGGTCACCTGAGATCAGGAGATCAAGACCAGCCTGATCAATATGATGAAACTCTGTCTCTATTAAAAATACAAAAGTGGGGGCTGGGCGTGGTGGCTCATGCCTGTAATCCTAGCACTTTGGGAGGCTGAGGCATGCAGAACACGAGGTCAAGAGATCGAGAACATCCTGGCCAACATGATGAAACCCTAGCCAACATGGCCACAGAGTGAAACTGTGTCAAATGAATGAATGAATGAATGAGATAGAAGAAAAGGTTAATGAACCAGCCCAGGGGGTGAGAAGAAGACATAAGGACTCCTAGTCTCTGCTGGGAGTGTAGGGACAGGATCCTGGCTCACTGCAGCGTCTGACTCGCAGGTTCAGGTGGTTCTCTTGCCCCAGCCTTTTGAGTAGCTGGGTTACAGGTGCCCACCACCAAGCCCTGCTAATTTTTGTATCTTTAGTAGAGGCAGGCTTTCACCATGTTGGCCAGGCTGGCCTCATGACCTCAGGTGATCCACTCGCCTTGGTCTCCCAGAATGCTGGGATCACAGGTGTGAGCCACTGCACCCAGCCTGCTTTTTTATTTGTTTGTTTATTTATTTTTGAGATGGAGGCTCACTTTGTCACCCAGGCTGGAGTGTAGTGGCGCGATCTCGGCTCACTGCAGCCTCCGCTTCCCAGGTTCGAGCAATTCTCTTGCCTCAGCCTCCCGCATAGCTGGGACTACAGGTGTGTGCCATCACGCCTAGCTCGAGCCACCATGCCTGGTCCTCTTTTTCCTCTTGATGTCAAGTGTTGCTTAAATGTGGAGGCCGGGCGCGGTGGCTCACTCCTGTAGTCCCAGCACTTTAGGAAGCCGAGGGAGGTGGGTCATTTGAAGTTAGGAGTTGGAGACAGCCTGGCCAACATGGTGAGACCCCAACTGGACTAAACATGAGGAGGCTGCAGTGAGCTGAGATCGTGCCACTGCACTTCAGCTTGGGCAACAGAGTGAGTCTCCATCTCAAAAAAAAATGTTGTGGAATGTTTACCCGATAACATTTCTCTATTGATTAAGTACGCTATTATGAGCCAGGTGCAGTGGGTCAGGCCTGTAACCCCAGCACTTTAGGAGGCTGAGGTGGGAGGATTGCTCGATTCCAGGAGTTTGAGATGAGCCTGAGCAATGTAGTGAGACCCCGTCTCTATTCTAAAAGTAACAATAAAATAGAAAGAAACAAGAAGAAAATGTATACTATTGTGTCCGCTTTGCAGTATCGGCTGAGCTGTGAGAGGCTTGAGCCTGTGTGCCCACATCTCTGACCACGGGCTGCCTCCGTAGCAACTCCAAGAGCTCATGGTTTTGTGACTGAGACGGCACCAGTGCCAGCCCACCACCGTGGGAGGGTGATAGCGTGCGTGGACCTGGTCATCTCTGATCTTGCACGGCCCGTGACCCCTCCTATAAACTTTATTTAAAGTATGGCCTCGCTGGGCGCAGTGGCTCCTGCCTGAAATCCCAGCACTTTGGGAAGCCGAGACGGGAGGATTGCTTGAGCCCAGGAGTTTGAGACCAGCCTGGGCAACCTGGCTACCAATAAAATACAGACAATTAGCCAGGTGTGGTGGCACACACCTGTCCTCCCAGCTACTCAGGAAGCTGAGGTGGGAGACTCACCTGAGCCTGCGGAGGCTGGGGCTGCAGTGGCCGTGATCACACCATTGCATTGCAGCCTGGGTGATAGTCCGGCCTTGTCTCCAGAAAATAAAGCATGGCCTTCCTAAACTGGAACTTGTTCAACAATGTGCATTTTTTCTGATGTAAGTTCTGTTAAGTCATCGGTAAAATGTATCTATGATGCCTGGATTTACTTAAAAGAGCCTCTGGTGACCTGCCCTCCCCCTCCAGTCGTGCTTGCCGGAAGCAAGGAAGGCATCTCGCCCAGCGCTGTGGAGCGGCAGGCTCTGTCCCTGTGTCCACAGCCACCTGCCTCCAGCAAGCACACAGTGTGTCCGTCAAGCTAACGGCCAGACAGTGACCCACCACTGCACAGCGTGCCCGGCTTGGGTGTCACAGCGTGACCTTTAAACCTCTTCTAACAGTCCGAAGCCCACTGTGTGCCAGCGCGCCACAGTCTGAGCATCTCTGGGGGTGGAGGGTGAGGCCGCAGAGCTGCGTAGGATGGCACAGGTGCACGTCGTCAAATCTGAATCAGAACGTGAACTGGAGGTGAGTGTGATGACGGAAGAGAATAAAACCCCACCCAGCCCTGGGAGCCGGCTCTGCGGGCGTCCGTGTGCTCGCCCTCAGCTGCCGCCT